>VDFB02328974.1:0-49183 GCA_007258455.2 Sequoia sempervirens
CTTGGGAAGCTATTCTCAAAGAACTTGAAGGTGATTCCTTCGCCGGGTGAACATATTTCATCTTGTATATTGCATTTTTTAGTTGCTTTCAGTTTTTCTTTCCTATACATATTATAGGATGTAATTTTGGGAATAAATCCCTTAGGGGGATCCAATCATTTCATTTTTTTTATTTTTTATTTTTGTGTGTCTCCTTGGCACACCCTTTTTCCTTGATGTCAAAGGGGAGATGGTTAGATGTTTTGGTGCTAAAATTGTGTTGGAGAAGTTTTGAGAATCTTTTACTTGAAGTTGAATTGTTGAAATTCATTTTTGGCACATGTTGTCATCAATGACAAAGGGGAGATTGTTGAAAGAATAAAGAAGGAACCCTTTGATATTTTTTCATTGATGCCAACAATGTTTGTTGATAGTGTTGAATGATCTGGTAAAACAATTTATGTGTCATCTTGGTCTGGTAATTTGATCTAGATTTGCTCATGATTTACGATCATCTTATGCAGTTATAGTATGTTTTTTGGGACTACTCAATACATATATGTTCAATATTTTAGTAATTTTGGTCAAACTGGCTGAAAGTTACAAGTGACAAAAGTTTGGTAAACTATATTTTGGCTTATACAACACAAGTTGGTAAGTGTTATCTAGTCCGCATTCCTCCAATGTTTGGTTTTAGACTATAATTTTGGGAGAAGGTTTACAGGTGTCAACACTACACATATTCTAGATGGTGGTTACTTATATGCTTACAGGGATGATCGATGTTGGATGGATTGACTTATTTTTTGGTTGATTCTAATCCCTAGCCAACCCAATTCTAGAAGTTATACTATGAAGATTAATATGTTTTGTGGATGTTAAGGGGATCTATTTTAGATTTGTGCCAACCTTAATTCAAGTTTTGCACATTTTATTTTAGCACAAAGAAGTTTGTTTCCATGTATGAAGATGACAAAGGGTTTTTTAATTCAAGTAGGGGTACATCCAATTAGGCCAACCTAATTGATGTATGTGGATGCAATAGGGTATATATGTGAAACAATTTTGAGTCACAAGAAGAAGGAATATGATGAGAAAAAAATGGTGTACGGTGTGTGTGAAATCTGATCTTGAGTATGCTTGTGAATTCATATGAGTGAAATTAGAATAGGGGCAGAATTGCAGTATATGTTGAGTGATTGTAGAGAAAAGAAGTGTTTTTTTTTTTGAACTTCATTGGAACTGAATTCAACACAAGGAAGGTGCATCTTACATCAATTCATACTTTGGTTGTGTGGCCAATTTTGTTTTATATCTATTTTCAGGATGTGAACCTTTTAAGGAATGTGAGTCTTGGCAATGACCCCTCTAATATCTTATAATCGGTCATAATATATTGAGTTAATCCTCACTGTGGTTTTTCCCTCCTTGGGATTTCCATGTAAAAATCCTAGTGTTCATTATTATGTTGTGTTGTGACTTTCTTCATGTACTCATTCATTGTTGTAGTTAAATATGTTTTGATAATTGGTTGGATTATGACTAAATGGTTTAATAGAATACTAATTCACCCCCTCTTAGTATTGTGGGCGTTCAAACAGATATTCCTTATTGGTTGGCTAGTCAACTACAAGCAACAATGCAGGTTCAATTAGTACCATTAGGTTTCACAGGCATGGCATAAGAATTGGAAACACTGAGGCCTAGGGCTAGGGCTAGGGTTAGGCATGCTATATGGAGAAATGTAGATTAGGGAAAATTTCTATATGTGGCTACTCATGTAGAAGACAAAGAAAAGCATGAGGTTACACCAATAGATTATAGGGTATCAACAATTAACCTAGGGAATTCATCATTAGAGTAGGAGATAGAGGAAATGAAGATGAACCTAGAAGTGAATATTGCTCATATGAGAAAAGAAAAGAAAAAGAAAATGTAATTAAAGGACTACATAGCTCAAATGTAGAACCTTATCCAAGGAATATCTCAATCAAGGCAGTGATTGGCGAAATCACCCCTAGACCCAGTGTTCATGTCTATGGAGCAGGTAGATGCGATTGAGAATCTGAAACACAAAGTGAATGTGTTTGATAGCTAGATAGAAAACTTGATGCAGCAGCGTGAAGAAGTTATAAGGGGATCCATAGGAAAATTTAGAGAAGCTTCTCGTTGGCTTAAGAAATCCAAAATATTAATGACTGAGTGTAAAGACAACTTGCAACAAAATAATATAGAGTTGTGATGAATGGAGGTTGTTCAAAAGATAGACACTTAGTTGCTAGTAGATGAAAAATTAAAGATAGAATAGGATTTTCCAATGCTAAAGACTTGGATGGAGGCTCCAATTAGATTGGGAGAAATATTATCTACTATAGTGTATAAAAGGGCTAAAGAAGGTGATTGACTAAGGTGAAAAGATTGTGGATAAATATTTGGACCTCGTAAAAATGCTAATACAATAAATATATAATCAAGATGACATGGGATAGGATGAAATTAAGGTGAAAGCATTCAGAAGTTTATTTGGAATAGTAATTGTTAACAAGTATTTAACTAGCTCCCTTCGGGTGTATTTTTCCTCTTTGCGTTGGCCTGTGCTTCACAGAATCAACTCGGCCTTTTATCAAGGTTTTTCTCTGCCGCTCCACGTGTCTACTCTTCGCAACTCCAAGTCTTAGCGTTCCTTTTGCATCCCAGCAAACTCTGCTATGCTTCCACATGTTGTGGCTACGGGATAATTTTGTCCATATTTTCTTGATGCATCATCGGGCTGCGAAAGGCTGCCACGAAGCCCTCATTCCTAAAAGTTTCTGGTGGGCCCCACGGTTGCTATATGTAGTGTATACTTGCTATGTGTCTGCCATTCACACATCTTTCAGCACGGAAATGAAGTAGCAACCACAGGTAGTGAAATGCTGCCACGTGTCTCTGTTGCGCCCGGCTGGTAATCGTTCCCTTTATTATTGATGAAATGTTTGGCTATTCGACACGTGTGGAATTTACGCAAGTCCTCAGTGGAAAAGGAGAAGTGGTTCATATGGGCAGCGAAAGGCTGCCACATGCCTAGCCAACGGATCTCATATGCGGGCGATGGATTATATGAACCAAATGAGGCTATTGGCCACCGTGTGTCATTATCATTCGCTCAGGAGGGTGACACTTGTCTAATCAAGCCTAGCCGGGACCACTTCCACCATTGCAGAGGATGCACTTGTGCCTAGGATGACCTGATGCCTTGTTCTTGATCGATTCTATTGTAACGACCTTAGGAATATTCTGATTCAGGCATCATTGTTGGGGATCATGAAATATTTTCTTTTACTGCTCTCCGAGGTGGTGGGAGGTTTTCCTGCTATATATATTTTCTCTGTTATGAGAAAAGGGTCCAGAATTGGAGGAAGATGCTAGTTTTAGTAAAAGACGCCAGGCCTTTATTGTTGTTTTATTTGATTGCAAAAACTCTCAGACTGCGCCAATTGTTTGGCCTTTCTATTTTTCATGCTATTTGATCAAACTGTACACTGTGCTTTTTATTGTCTAGACACTTCATTTAAGAACTTCTATATATGTTGAATGCAAGTTTGCTTACCTAGATCATGTCTAATGACTCTTCTTGGTAGTAGAAATGTATGCAATGATATTTTATGTCAATGAATGAATTGTCTATGCTATAACCTTAAGTCTCTGATGTTCTGGAACACTACAACACCATTTAGGCCCTTAGATCTATGATTTATCATGCCTATCATTAAGTCTTGGCGCATCGCCTTAGGTTAGACTTCATTTTATTATATCTGCTTCCTTTTCCCTTTCCAAACCCCATTATAGAAGAAGTCGGCTTCTCTAAAAATCTAGAGGTTACTCAGTTTAGTGCAAAAGGTCCCCCTTAAACTGAGTTTCCCATAAGGCACTGTTATCTCATCAAATTTTGGCATCAACAGTTTGTTCCTTTTTCTGGCACTCCTGGTGGGACCGTGCTTAAATAAAATTACGTTTTAGAAGGGTGTATGAGCCATCGGCCTGTTACTGGATCTCAAACCGCAGTCAACCCAGGTTACTAGTACCTCCCCTAGGGACAATCCAGGTCACAAATTAGTTGGTAACCGTTCCATTCCTGTCGCCCATTCCTCTCACCATGTTGCCAACCGCCAACAGAAATTACGTGGCATGGGACTTCAGAAGTCCCCTAGTAGCCCCAATAGCACCCGCTGTCTAGGGCGCTATCCTAGTTTCAGCCATGAAAGCTATACCCAAATTTACCAGAGATGGCTCAAGAACACCAGCAGAACATTTGTAGGATGTAGCGGATGTATGTCTAGTACACAGTATTATAGCACATAATGTATCCCTGAGACTTCTCGCCGCATCTTTTAAAGGCAAGGCACTAGATTGGTACCAAACCGTGACACCTAATTCAATTTGCACCTGGGATGAGCTCGGAGATCCGTTCTATGAGAGGTTTTCGAATGATAGAGATTGTTCTTCATTGTATTATCAACTATCTATCATAAAACGAGCCCCCCAGGAGACTCTGACGAACTTTAATGCCCGATTTCACGCAAATTGGCAGAGAATTCCTATTACCATATGCCCGACTCCTAAGTTGGCATTTATATTTAATCTAAAGTCCATCAATTCTGACATTTCTATGATGATCAAGTCTTTGGGAGGAGCTACTCTACCAGATGCTTATGGTATCACTATCAAAGCCGAGAATCATTTAATAGATTGTGGAAAATTGCCTCCTCAGCCTATTATGTCGATATTTCCTAAAATATCAATCTCTGCGCAAGAGATCACATCAACTAGCACACCCACAACTGCCCAGTCAATGTACACATATGCTGCAAGCCCACAAAATATGGCCTTTACATTAGGTTCTTCCAAAGATGAAATGAGCGACCTCAAAAAGATGTCACGAACCATGGCAAACGATATAACCACTCTTAAGCGGAACCAATCAACACCTTCGAATCCTGCATATCAAAACTATCAAGGCGGGCAGTCTTCTTATCAACAGAATCAATATCAGGGTGTGCCTCACACTAATCCACTAGCCCCGACTGCAAACCAAATGGTGCCAGTGCCTACTCTGCTGACAAGCGCATCACCAAGCTCGAGTAGGGAATTAACCGCAGAGCAGAACAACCTTATTGATGATATCAATCCATGGTGCTTCCCTTGCAGCGATGCACATATTCCCTGGAACTGTCCACGTGGAAATTTACAACAAAAGGTGGTGGAGAAATGTAGCCAAGGCGCGACAATAGAACATGGAGGTTATATATATACCTCACCACAAATGGAGAGTGTGGTCCTTACCGCACAAATGCAAGGAATTTCTTTAGAACAAGAATCTGATATTGCTCCTGATCATGTGCTTTTCTCCTGGATGGAGGAAGAAGAAATGGTGTTTGCTAATGACGTATTCATACCCAAAACACCGCAAGTGCAATCTGATTATAACACACGCTCAAAGAGAAGATTCAATGGTGAGTCAGTTGTTCCCCATCCAATCAACCCACAACTCAAGGGTGTTTTCGATCAGATTTCTGGTACTTCAACCGTCCCATCACCATGTCAACCACGGAAGGAAATTATTATAGCAAGAACCAAGGAGCAGAAACCTCTGAGTTTTTCACCTTTTAATGTGGTAGAGCAATTGAAGAAATCATCCGCTAATGTGTCTCTATGGGACATTCTAGTTATCCCAGAACAAAAGATGCTATTATAGAAGGTGCTTCAAGAAGAGGTCAACCCAGCACTAAAAGAGCCGATTGCCAGTACAAAGGTTGTTTATCAAATACTACCAGCTAAAGTCCTTACAAACAATACAAAGGAATCCCCTGCTGAGGATAGGAATAAGTTAAAACCTCAACTCTTCTTCTTGACTCTCATTATAGGAAAGAAGTTGTTGCACAATGCTATGATTGACTCTGGCGCTAGTACTATAGTTATGCCTAAACAGATAGCCGAAGCTTTGGGACTCAGCTACAAACTTATGAAAAGAGGGGTAATGCAGCTTGATGGAAATAAAGTTGAGACCGTAGGTGTCATCAAATCACTTCCTTTAACTCTATTCGCTTTCCCTAGTATCACGGTGCCGCAAGATATTGTGATCATAGATGTTCCTCCTATGTTTGGTCTCTGTCTATCCCGAGAATTTACTTCAAAGGTGGGCAGATACCTGTCCTTAGATTGGTCACATCTAATACTCAGGACCAAACGCGAAGCAAAAATGAAGATAGAATCGGAGGCTTTACATTTTGAACATGTAGCAAATGAAGCCTTGATCAATTTTGAAGCCTTACATGCCTCTATCACCAAGCAAGAAATGTATTGCGTTGAATTGCTAGAGGAAGAGAAGGTGAGCAGAGATCGAAATGATAAAGAAGATGCTCTGTTGAGTGAACACATGGACAATGATCCTTTCGGCAATTATCATGCTATAGGACTGGGCACCTATGTAATTTATGATGAAGACCAACTGCTTCTGAAAGTCACCAAAGAGTCTGAAGGTAGCCAAACAAATGAGCTTTGGACACTATACTTTGACGGAGCAAGAAGCAAAGTGGGTGTTGGAGCAGTGATATATCTAATATCCCCACAAAATGAAAAATTGTTGAGGTCTTTCCGTTTTCATTTCGCCTATTCAAATAATGAGGCTGAGTATGAAGGATTGGTTCAAGGTTTAAGCCTGGTGGAATGAATGGGAATAAAGCAATTAATGGTGTTCAGAGATTCTGAACTAGTAGTGAACCAAGTCTGAGGAATTTTTGCAGCAAAGAATGTCTGCATGAGATCATATCGGCACCGAGTCTGGGACCTAATTGATGGTTTTGAAGCTTTCAACATCAAGACTATTCCCTGAGGACAAAATAGCGATGCAGATTGCATGGCCATGATTGGTGCTCAGTTTGATCCTATTTCTGACCTTCTTCATAATGAACATTCAGTACGAGTACTAGTCTGACCGACGATCCCTGACAATGATCATAGTTGGCAAGTTTTTGAAAGAAATGAACACATCACCTCTTTTATCCAACACTCAGGGGAGTTCATTGATCAGCTTCAATCAAAGATTGCCGAAGATTATGAAGGATAGATTATGCAGCTCAAATCTAATAAACTTCTGAAAGGATTGGTTACTCTAAAAAAAATTCAATTGTGATGATGCCCGAAATGATAAATGGAAGTTTGTAGTGAAAAAAAGTGACTACGTGGATCTTCGGGTCTTCGATGGTAGGAATCTCCGAGTCGGGAAAAATGTCCCACACCATGATAAGGAAAGACTCATCAATTTCTACGAAAAATATGGAGTAGTTGCTTGGTCCTATGATGATCTGGAGGGATATGATCCTAACATCATTCAACACACTATTGAGCTAATAGAAGGTGCAAAACCTGTCTGATAGAAACAGAGGCCAGTTAACCCTAAAATTGAAGTGCTAATGGTGCAGGAGCTAACTAAGCTAATTGAGTCATGAATTGTCTTCCCAATCAAGCACAGTACTTGGGTATCGAATCTAGTCCCAGTCTGAAAGAAGAATGGATATATCTGTTTGTGTGTGGACTTCCAAGACCTAAATAGAGCATCTCTAAAAGACCACTATTCGTTGCCTTCTATGGAGTCAATCCTACAAACAGTCGTAGGATCTAAAATGTTTTCTCTGTTGGACAGTTTCTCTGACTACAATCAAATCTGAGTTAAAGAAGAGGATCAGCACAAGACTATGTTCACCACAAAGTGGGGAACATTTTCCTATGCTAAAATGCCTTTTGGTTTATCCAATGCAGGGGCAACATTCCAGCGGATGATGGACATCGCATTCAACGAACTAATCAATAAGTTTATTCTAATTTATTTGGATGATCTTATTGTTTTCTCTAAATCAAAGGATGATCATTTTGATCATTTAGAATTAGTTTTCAAAAGTTCCAATAGTTCGGAGTTTCCCTAAATCCAAAGAAATGCGTATTCAGAGTACCGCAAGGAAAGCTATTGGGACACGTGGTGTCTAAGGAAGGGGTTTCAATTGACCCCGAATGAGTAAAGGATATCAAAGAACTTCCCCTTCTAGTGAATAAGAAAGGTGTTTAGTCTTTCCTAGGCAAAGTGAATTTTGTCATCAAGTTTATTTCTGATTTCGCAGGAATAATTAGGCCGATCACCCTGATGCTGAAGAAAGATCAGACATTCAAGTGGATGACCAAAGCTTGGGAAGCTTTTGAAAAGGTCAAGGAAGCTATTTCCACAACTCTAGTGCTAGTTAATCCAGATCAATCCAAGGATTTTATAATGTATGCATTCAGTAGCAAGTCTAGTATTACTACTATCCTAACCCAAAAAGATGACAAAGAAAAGGGGGAACATCCAATAGTGTTCTACTCCCGGACCCTGAAGGAATATGAGGTGAATTATAGTTTCTTCAAAAGGCAGGCCTTTGCAATAGTGAAGGGACTTAGAAAGTTCTGTAATCTAATTTCCTACAACAAGGTGCTTGTGTATGTCGCACATTCTAGTGTGCGTGAATATATCATGGAAGGGGAGATCACCAAAAAAAGGGATAATTGGATCACCAAGATCCTTGAATATGACATTGAAGTCAAGCCTACTAAAAGTATTAAAGGAAGAGGACTATGTGAGTACATCACACAGAACGAGGAGATACCTGCCGTAGAGGAGCAACCAAAGCTCGTCTTGATAAATGAACTAGAATCAGAAGGTGGTTGGTTGACCGATAGAATGAGGTTCATGCAAACTGGAAGGTATCCGCTAGGTCTCTCATCCCAAAAAAGGAGATATTACCGGCTGCAAAATTGCAGATATATGCTAATAGAGGGAGTCCTTTTCAAAAGGAATTTCAATGGTGTTCTCCTGCAATGCATCACTTCGGAATAAGCAAAGAGGATATACGTTCCACAATAGCGCTATGGGTGGAAATTTCTCTACTAAGACTACCACCATTAAAATCATGTGTGATGGTTATTATTGGCCTACACTTTTTAATGACTCCCACTCTTTGGTAAAGTCTTGCAAAAAATTCTAGTTCTTTACTGACAGAAGGAAGAATTCTGCAATGCCCCTCAAACCCATAGTGGCGGACAAACCGTTTGCACAATGGGGCATGGACTTCATCAGAATGATCCACCCAATTTCTAGTGCCAGACACAAGTGGATTCTGACCACCACAGATTACTTCACAAGATGGACGTAGGCTGTTCCACTTAAGAGCGCAACAAAAACAAAATTTGTATATTTCCTCAAAGAGCTGGTGACAAGGTTCGGTCCTCTGAAAACTATCATTTCAGATAATGCCAAAGCTTTCTTAGGCACAAAGATATGTCTCTTTGCATTAAAGAATGGCATATTTCTCAAGACATCATCAAACTATTACCCACAGGAAAACAGCCTAGCGGAGTCAATGGACAAGAGCCTAGTCCAGCTCCTTAAAAGGATTAGTTCAAAACACCAGAGGGAATGGCATAAAAACCTCTGAGCAACGCTTTGGGAAAACCGCATAACTCCTAAGCAAGTCCTTAAGACTTCGCCTTATGAGTTGGTATATGGGAAAGAGGCGCTGTTACCTATATCCATGGAGATTTCGGCACTCTAATTGTTGAAATCTCTCGAGATTGAACAAAATGATGCCATGGAGGTTCGGCTTGCCAAACTGTTAGAAGTATAGGAAAAAAGGGAGAATTCTCTAATAGCCATGACAAACCATCAACAAGTAGTCAAGTGATGGTTTGACAAGAAGGCTTCTGACCAAGGTCTAAAATGTAGAGACTTAATACTAAAGTATGATAAAAGGGTTGCTAAGCCAGGTCAGCACGACAAATTTGATAGCCTATAGGAGGGCCCCTTTAAAATCATTCGGTGCAAAGAAAATTTGAGCTAAAAAATATGGAATAGGAACCCTTAGGAATCTCGGTCAATGGTATTCATCTCAAGTTGTTTCATTAGGTATTGAGCTCTACTTTTGTACATATGTGAATATGCATTCTTTTATTTTCCTTTCTTTGGCCGGTCTTGTTCGTAATTAGTTTGTGCTTCTTTGAAATTACACATTATTATAGAGGGTGGAATACTAGGATTGCTTTACACAAAACACACCCATGTGCGGAGAAATAACACATATGCCATAAAGAGCCCATAAAACTGGAAAACAAAATGAAAGTTAAGAGCCCATAAAGCTGAAATACAAGATGAAGGAAAAAACATGGATTTTCTTTAAAAAGATATATATTTATTTATATATATTCTTTACATTGCAAAAATGGCTAGGAAGCCATAATCCAAAAATTTACAAGTATTTGAGCTATTATATATATGATAGCCTTTTTTCAGGCTTATATACAACTATAAGGTAGGTAGTCTGAGTAGCAGTAGGAAATAGAGTGAACAAGGAGACACTTTTTGGGGGAGTAGAAAAGGGGTTTTCATCCAAAGGCATGGGAGGCGACAATTGATGCATTTACAACAGCGTCCACTTCTTCCTCGTCGACTGGTTCTTCAGTAGCACTGGCAACATCATTCGGCACAACCACCATTGGCAGCGGAAATACCAGGTTCCTGAAATCAGTATACCAATCTACATCATAGAAGGGTATTACGTTGTAGCTATGGAACAAGAAATGTAAGGCCTGCGTAACCCTCTGATGATGCTTGTCGCGTGTCTAAAGGCGGAACCTGCTGAGAAACGACAGCCAAATGACTACAGCTTCTTCCTTGATAAAGCGACGGAGGTTGCTGGCTAACAACAAACCTACTCCATAGGTGGCATGAGCAACAACCTTGCCAAGGCCATTCAGGTACTTTTTGGGAAATATTTCTTTAACAAGTTTTAGGATAAGAGGTCGGGGGATGATGTCTAGCATGGATGCCACAAAGTGGGAGCATATGTCAGTGTTCACCTGATACTTGTCCTCATACTCTATGCAATCTTTACCTAGAATCCACTTTATGGCTATCAGGACCAAGGAATGCTTATTCTTGGTCATCTGTTTCAGCCTCCTAGTAGAAATCTCCCCTAGGAATGTCATATGTGACTTATATGAGGTTTAACGAACTCGAGTGTCCATAATTCTGACACTATTCCTATGCTTTCGAGCTAATGCTGAAATTTATCTATCACCTAACCTATGAGAAGACTTTCTTAAAACTCTGCTACCAACCTATCGTTGCTCAAACACTAAGTATGATTTCCTCACCACTTACTGGCCTATTTATAGAAAAAATGACAAGACGCATGCTAATCCATTTTGAGAAAATGTGATAATAGCTAGTCGCCAACTTGAAAGGCGTGCCTAGGTTTTCTCACATTTCCAGGCCAGTTGCATCTACGAGGGTATGACTCAATGTGTGCTACAATAATAAGAGCTAATTAATTAGCTTTAAAAAGGTGGTGCTCACTGATAGTAAGACATATGGCCGTAGGCTATTGTGTTACCTCACAAGCATTTCCTAGAGCCCAAGGCAATATAAATATCTTTTCAGGCCGTGATTGTTTTCTTTTGCATACTCATTCCAGCTCAGATATTAATTACCAGCACATACTAAACTCCTGCCACCTCAAAATGGCAAGCAGTTCATTTTGCATGAATTGCAAAATTAAAGGTACATACCAAATTAAATGAAAAAGGCACGCTTTTGTCTACCACCTTGAGGAAAGATTGCCAAATATTGCATGAAAAGGCTTAATATTTGAAATTATTTTCAGAAATGCCAAAGCTAAAAATGCAGAGTTATTTTCCTTTTGTGTATCCAAAGCCGAGGAAAATTGCAGAGCCGAGAACTTACAGAGGCCTTCACCCAAAGAAAAATGTCAGAGACTTCATCTCAGCCAATGCAAGAAGAAATTAGCCAGGAGCTGTTTATAGCTATACGTTCTTTAGAGGAGGTATATGTCTATGAGGATGTGGCGTATGCTATTCCTAGTATACCCAGCAGGCCACAGAGGGCCTATACAAAAGAGCTAAAAAGGCCCAAAGATTGCAAAAACAAGAAAAGGGTTGAGGAGAAATGGGATAATATCCACGATCCACAGCTCGTGAAGAACCCTAAGTCCTTAAAAGAAGCAGCCTATGCAAAGTTGATGGCACCTAAGGCAAACAAACCTACAACAAAAAAATTTGGTACAGTGGTCTCCCTCAATACATGGTCCTAGAGGTGCACTACTGCCCGGAGGTAGTTAATGCTGCTATCTAGTGTTATAACCCTAATACTCACTACATTGAAGGCTGCAACTTAAGGGTGCACATCACTCCACAGGCCATCTAGCATATGCTATGCATCCCAGACCCAAGTAAGAGAAGAGAGAATATTGAGTCCTTCTACCCTGGAAAAAGAGAGAAAACATGGAGGGCGATGAAAAAGAATTCAAAGTTCTTGTTGGAGGAGACTGGTAGGAAAGGCATCCCAACCACTAAACTACCAAGTATTTCATTGCCACACGGTGCATTACATGATGATCTATAGGATGCCATGTCCATGCTAACTTTTGTGTGCGGCCAAGACTCTGATGAGAAGGTAGAGACTTTTCAACTAGGATCGGCTTTCCAATTTCGCAAGCAACATGATATCTTCTGGTATGATTTTTCCAAGTTTATGGTAGAAGAAATGATATGAAAAATAAAGAATTACCTAGTGGAGGGAAAATTTGGATTTGTTTCTTTCCTGGTCCACATGTTTTTGCATCAAAACCCTGATTTCTTTGCCTGATATTTTCCATTATCAATTTTTGATGAGAAAAATAAAAGAAAGCCAATGTCTACATGGACGCCTTTTCTTTCCGCATCATATGATTATTATACATTTTTGAACTATTTTATAGCTCCTGTCTTGCATGATTTAATCGGAAAGGGCAACATAATTCAGCTCGATAAGGAGCAGACCGAATTTATGCAGAGTTTCACTCCCGCCTATGATTGGTTCTTAGGAAAATATTTCATGATTCTCCGAATGCAGGGTTTTACTGGTAAACTTTTCCTGCTCCCAGCCTATGTCACAGATAGGGTGCTTGCACTGAAAATCTTTTAGCAGGTGTGTATCATTGATTTTACCTTCTGCAGCAGCAAAAGTGTCAAGAGAAAGAGATTTTCCTCCTATCCAAAGAATTTCAAGTCAGTAACTCTGATAAAGAAACAATCAGACCAATTGATGGAGGATAAGCTAGCTTATCTAGAGTTGGTGTTGGTGAATGATAAGTGGGAATACAACCCTTTTGATGACTTGCTAGAGCCACACATGAGAGTTACCCATGTTCCCCAACCTTACTGGGAGAAGCGATGTAACCCGCAGGTAGACAAACATAAAATTTTTATTGAATTGGTGTGTATCCCTATGCAAGATACTAGAGGGCCATGGCACAAGTTCTACTTGGCTATAGCGGTGGCCCATCATAATTTCCTCATGGAGAACGACATGTACAATAGGTTGAAGAAGGATGAAGAATGGACTGAGGAAAAAATAGAGGCTTTTTGGAAGTATCGCCAAGAAATAGCACAATTGGATGCTCCTTACAAAAATTTGAAGGATGACCCAAAATTTGAAAGATAGTGGAAGGAGGTCCACCCCAGCCTGAGCTCTAGTATTAATCAGAGTGAAGACCCAGAGGAAGAGTCTGAAGAGCAGGAGGAGGAAGCGGTGACATCGGCTTCCTCTGCGCCGAAGGAGAAAGGCCCCAAACAGCCCACCTATGTGGCCACGAATATGCATTTTAAAATATAAAGGGGCTTGCATACACTCACTTGGGCTGCTAAACCATCCAGGTTATCACTATAGCAAACAGAGATGACTGCTAAGCTAAAGAGACCCAACCTGCTAAATGAAAATGCATAGAGAGCACTATTGGAGAGGGTTCGCAAGAACCCTCCAGAAGAAAAGTGCTCACAACTAGCTAGGAGCCTGAGGCTGAGGAGGAGTTGCTGACGATTTTGGAGCCGCCATCAACCATTCAACAGGTAAAATTCGCTCCTTCTTCCCTTGCTTCTCATTCCTTGGTATCTTCCCCTATCTCACTAGCGATCCCTACCATGAGTACTAGCCCTCTGCCTTCTACTTTTAGTCTGATGGATTCAGTAGGCTTCGCCCAGTTTTTGCAAACCTCTCCACTCATCTTTACTCCTCTATGAACCCTTACGCTCATTGCTACCACTCAGAATCTCCTTGCCTCACTTTTGAAAAACATACCCCTAGTGAGTGCGCTTTCTTCTTCTGCTATTACTGCAGATCCTCTTCCCTTGCAATAGGCTGACACCACATTGACACCCCCGCTACCATCCCAGCCTATGAGTCCTATGGCTAATTCATCGATTTAGTCATTAAAAATGACTAGTCCTACTGTTGGGCCTCAAACGAAACTATGGAACATGCCCCACTTCTCCCCACAAACTATCACTCTCCATAAGAAACAAATGCCCACACTTATGCAGATTACCTATCCCTATGCCTTGCCTTCTGGTGCTCCTTTCACAGGTGGACTAATTTCGTCACCAGCTGAGTTTATGGCATAGATTAATTGCTGAAGGGAGGCACGTGCAAGTAGAATGTGAAAGTGCAGGGAAAAAGATGACAACACTTTTGTCGAGCCAAAAATACAAACTCTTTATGATGAGGCCCGACAAGAATTGAAATTTGCGACCATGTACCCGAGGGTAAGCAAGCCTCAGGGGGAAATGCACCCGGAAGATTATGAGATATATGCGGTAGGACTCAACATGAAGGTGGCTCGACCACATGATAAAGTTGAAATCATGGAGGAAACGCAACATGTAGTCACTTCCGACTTTCTCAAAACTGGCCACTAGCTAAAGAAGAAGGATGAGCAGCTTAAAGTAGCAAAAGAAAGGGTTAGTTTTTTGGAGAAAAAGGAGAAATCCCTAGAGGAAAATGTTGCCCATTTGACAGAAAGGGTGCTGGTAGCAGAAGATGAGAGGAACAAACTTCAGGGAAAACTTGTGAAGACTTAGGCCACTGACCCTGCCATGATAAAAGAGCTACGCTCTAAGAACTAGGAGGTAGAACAAAATCTGCAACTAAAGAATGAAGAACTAGAGAGGCTTCACCTTGAGTATTGTCAAGGAATGGGGCAAAGAAATGAAGTGTTGAAGCACCAGCAGGCTCAATATGAGCAGAAGATATAAGAAAAAGAGGCTAAATTTAAAGGCCTAAAAGCTCAACTGGAGGAAGAACTCTGAGAGACAAAGTCTTCTCTGGATGAGCACCTAGCAAATCACTCCTGATCCGAGGAGAATTGGAATAAAGAAATGAGCAGCTCTGCAGAACAGCTAGTGTCCAAGAAAAGGAAAAGGGAAGAATTGGCTGAAGCCACTATTTCAAGAGACGTGGAGATTTCTTCTCTTAAAATCTCTCTCCTGCCTCCCCCTACACAGCCAGATATCATTCCACTAGTCAGGAAATTGTATATCTCCCACTAAGAAAAAATTAAAGCCTTTTTCCTAACACTGCAACCTACCCTCTGATTCATCACCAATGCGTCAAAGCTGAGTCAGGAGGCCCATGATACGATTGAGCAGTTCCCACAGTTTATCTTGGAGAGGGTTCGTGAAGCAAAAGATCTTCTCACCAAGCTATACTCAGTCTCTGATGAGAGCCTTGTCGAAGTGGGTATTGGAGATCAAGATGCTGCTGCTCAAGCGGAAAATAGGTTCATGCATTGCCACTCTACCTTCCAGCACACTAAAGCAGTCATAGCTATTTTGAGTAAGACACTAAACAGCATACGGGGAAGTTTCGCTGAGTTAAACAGGATGGGTTTGTTGTCCCTGTTCCTTGAAGATGGCTCTATTGCCACAGCCGAGCAGATTGCAGAAAAGATAGAAGAGAAGGAAGATGATCCGGATATTTTTAGGGATTTCAATGATCCTCCCACGGTGGCTGACATTGAGGGAGTGATTCATCCACTGGCACAACTGCTATTTCATTGTGAAGTAGGAGCCAATTTACCCAATGTGCTCCCTCACAAGGAAACTATTGATCTAAGTGGAGCGCAGGAGAATTTGCACAGCATGGTGAAGCCATCTGAGGAAGAATGGTCACCTCTACAGGTGGCTATTTCCAATCTCTGACTCCATTGTCCCAATGGATAAGGCACTCTATCCTATAAAGCAGAGAATTTTTGGGTTCTTCGTTCCTTAGTCGAAATGCCCCTGATAGTCGCCAAAAGTTGTTAACAAGTATTTAACTAGCTCCCTTCGGGTGTATTTTTCCTCTTTGCATCGGCCTGCGCTTTGCGAAATCAACTCGACCTTCTATCAAGGTTTTTCTCTGCTGCTCCATGTGTCTACTCTTCACAACTCCAAGTCTCAGCGTTCCTTTTTCATCCTAGCAAACTCCGCTATGCTTCCATGTGTTGCAGCTGCAGGATACTTTTGTCCATATTTTCTTGATGCATCATCGGGCTGCGAAAGGCTACGACGAAGCCCTCATTCCTAAAAGTTTCTGGCGGGCCCCAAAGTTGTTGTCTATAGTGTATACTTGCTATGTGTCTACCATTCACACATTTTTTGATGCGGAAATGAAGTAACAACTATGGGCAGCGAAATGCTACCACACGTCTCTTTTACGCCGAGTTGGTAATCATTCCCTTTATTATTGATGAAATGTTTGGCTGTTCAACATGTGTGGCATTTATGCAAGTCCTCAATGGCAAAGGAGAAGTGGTTCATATGGGCAGCGAAAGGTTGCCACGTGTCTAGCCAGTAGATCTCATATGCGGGCGATGAATTATATGAACCGAACGAAGCTATTGGCCACTGCGTGTCATTATCATTCACTCAGAAGGGTGACACTTGTCTGATCAAGCCTAGCTGGGACCACCACCATCATTGCAGAGGATGCACCTACGCCTGGGACAACCTGATGCCTTGTTCCTGATCGATTCTGTTGTAAGGGCCTTGGGAATATTCTGATTCAAGCATCATTGTCGAGGATCATGAAATATTTTCTGTTACTACTCTCTGAGGCGGTGGGAGGTTTTCCTGCTATATATATTTTCTCTGTTATGATAAAAGGGTCTGGAATTGGAGGAAGACACTGGTTTTAGTAAAAGATGCCAGACCTTTATTGCTATTTTATTTGATTGCAAAAACTCTCAGACTATGTCAATTGTTCGGCCTTTCTATTTTTCATGCTATTTGATCAAACTGTACACTGTGCTTTTTATTGTCTGGACACTTTATTTAAGAACTTCTATATATGTTGAATGCAAATTTGCTTACCTAGATCAAGTCTAATGACTCTTCTTGGTAGTATGAATGTATGCAATGATATTTTATGTCAATGAATGAATTGTCTATGCTATAACCTTAAGTCTTTGATGTTCTGGAACACTACAACACCATTCAGGCCCTTAGATCTATGATTTATCATGCCTATCATTAATTTTTGGCGCATTGCCTTAGGTTAGACTTCATTTTATTATATCTACTTCCTTTTCCCTTTCCAAACCCCATTATAGAAGAAGTCAACTTCTCTAAAAATCCGGAGGTTACTCAGTTTAGCGCAAAAGGTCCTCCTTAAACTGAGTTTCCCATAAGGCACTGTTATCTTGTCAAATTTTGGCGTCAATAGTAATTAAGGACCCTATTCAGTCATTAAATCAGGAGGCCATGGATTAAATGATCAAATATCACAATCACATGGTAAGATATGAGCTCAATGTAATAAATGAAGCTATAAAAGTTGTGATAGAGGAATGTGCATGATAGAAGTTCCATTGGAAGATGATGCAAAATGTCCCAAAGGAAGGCATAAATCAGGTTTTGATGGCATTCAAGGAATATAAACTTTAGAAAGGAGAAGAAGAATTAGCGAAAGAAGTTTTCAAAGGCGGATAGCAGGAAACCGGAAGAAAAGATGATTCAAGTTTTTGGATGATTTGGGTTTTTGGATGAAAAATATGCATAAGTGGAAGTTAGGAAGAAAAGATGATTCAGTTTTTTTTATGATACATATATTTTTCTCAAAAGCGAAAATCATCATCAAAATCAAGAATTTTAAAGGAAGAAGGTTGGCATTTTGTTCCCACAATTTTTAAGTCTAAAAAAACCCAATGTTATTTTACCCATGATTGCAAGTACTAGAGGGTCATCATCAAAAGTCAAAGGGTCAAATTTGACTGTAGCTTCACGAACTCTAGAAGATATATACTAGCATTCCATCTGCACTCTTGTACAATGTTTTTTATTTTGATTTGGTTTTTCTTTCTAACCCATGCACTTTTTTTAGTCGACTACTACCTTCTATTCTATAAAAGGTAGGGAGATTCTTTTTCAAGGATCAAAATTTGTTGAATCAATTAGAATTAGAATTAGAACATCACCAACTGTTTTATGTTTATGTTATGTTTTATGTTCAATCTCAATGTAGAAACTTGTATTTATAGTAGAGATTTCTAATAATAAAGCAATGAAGGTTATTCCAAATTGTAAATCTTGTGTAACTTATGTTTTTTACTCCTATCAAAAGAATCAATTCACTATGCTAGATTTGGGTGCATTTTGATGTTATTTCAGTGGTGAACAATTCTTTTCTTCAAAAAAATTTATATTAATTTGTATGTATATGTGAAGCAATTTGGTGAAATACAAAATATTTAATGCTTTGGTTTAGTTGTTTCTCTATAAATTTATGGATAATAATTAGGAGCTATTAATTTCTTAGGCCATTTTCCTTTTAATTCTAACCTTCTCGTAGTTTTTTTTCTGAATGACTTGGAATGATTAAATGTGAAAGGTAATGCATGTTCTATTTGTTGAAATCTTTACATTACTAGATTATTTGAAAGTTAAAAGATTTATTAAAACTAGCACACCCCTTATGTTTAATAACAATTGCATAACGAACCCTAAGTAAACCTAGTGAGCCAAGTCTTAACATTCCCAATTCTTGGGATAGCTAAGATTCCCTTTAACCAAGAAATTCTAGTGATTCTTTCAAGAAAGGTAGGTTCTCTTGTTCAAGTAGCAAGCATTTATCTACATTTTGTTGTGTGTATAAGATCCACATCAACAATAATCTTAGCATGTCCTAGAGTTTTTTAATTGTCTTTATAACAAGGGTTTCTTCATTGTATATTTTACTAGTTTTATTTTGCATCTATGTATTCTATGACTTTAGAACATTTTTATTACTTTTCTCTTGTGTGGAAGGTTATTTTATTAAATTGATGTTCGGGTTGTTTGAGATTGATCAATAAATATTGCATGTATCAAAGCTCTAGATCTACAATTTTATTCACTTTTTTTAGAGATTTTTTGTAAAGATATTTAAAATGATGCATCCTATAGAAAATAGACCTCATAGCTGAGCTTAGAAGTTCCAAAAACCTATAAATCCATATAAGGAATGATAGGTTTTAGAGCCAAAAAAAAGGATCCTTTTTAAGGGTTTAGAAATGTCAAGGTAAAATTTTTGTTTGCCCATATGGATATATACAATTCCATATAGTCATATAACTTACTAGCTTTCATCGTTGTAAAAGTTAGAATTTAATACAATATTTCTCTATATTTTGTCTATGTCATGTTTGGTACAACTTTTTAAAATTTTATTTTAAAAAAGGATTTAGTATAGTTATCAACCTAAGTTCTATGTCATCATCTACCAACCCCAGTTGAGTTAGCACCTAGTCACATGGGTGACCAACATCTAAGCTCCACATTTTTTTTTAAGCCTTAAAGAAGTAGTTTTATGGAAAAGTTAATAACTTGTGCATACAGTATCACATTTTTACAAATAAATAGGAATTGGAAAGAAAATTTTGAACACTACATAGCCACTAGTTTTTTTTTTCCCTAGGTACTTGTTATTTTATTTTGAATTCAAAATTTCTATTTTTACTTGTACCTTGGATATCTTACAAAACATGGGACCATTTTTATACTACAAAGGTCACAATTTCAAACGTTTCAATCTCTAATCTACATACGAGGATTTTATATGTAGAAAATCATGGTTTTTCAATTCATCCTTCCAAAATAACCTTGAACATAAAGAACTATGTCTTGGAAAGATTGCATCTTGAAACATATCATGTGGCCTCATATATTTCCCCATCTCTATAGAATTTTTCCCAAACTAATTACATTGAATTAGAAGAAAACATGGGATATTAAGAATGATCATTTTCTTGTGGGTGGAAGGGAAAGCATCCCTCCATGGTGGTGGAAGGAGGTGGCATGAGTTGTCATGGTGGCAGATGGTTGGGGGTCTTTTGAGCCAAGTCAGCATAAATGTTGGCAAGGTGGAGTTGGCTTGCCTTGTCAACAAGCTGAGTGTATGGCAAAGGAAAACTATGGCACTCGTATCTATGAAATTTAATAATGGAAATGTGAGATCCCTTCTTTGTGAAGACATATTGCATGCAGGAAGGGGTACGATTTGTGGAGGTTGGTGGCATTTTCTTGATCTAGGTTTATTTATTGCAATCTTGGTTCTTATTTTGCATTAAGTTTTCTCTACAAAGTGTGGCATCTATGGTTTTTTTCTATCTCGACTACTGGGTGATTTTGGTGTGGGGTTGAGAATGGTGAAGAGCTCTAAATTTATTATAGAGGTTTCAGTGGTGGGACTTGCTCAGTTTGGGTTCGACACTCCTATCTCTCTGTGATCATCGGCGAGACATGCTTCTTTCAGGGAGGTCACAGATCAAAGATTAAAATGGATTCTGTTGAATTATGATCCATTGGTGCTAGCAGCCATGAAAATGGTGTTGGGCTCTAGTCATTTGGAGTGCAGGGAGTACGAGAGAGACAATTTGCATGTCTCTTCCCATTTCCTTGCCTCTCTTCTAGATAATTTGGAGCCAAAGGCGGAAGAAAAAATTTTGTTGGTTAAACTATTCAGAGTGGACATGGTTGAAGGTGTGGATGAGGTTCTTCATGTGGTGACCGAAGGTAGGGGATTTTTGAGGCCTTGTGACGTGGAGAGGGTGAGCTCGGAGGACACAATGAAGATTTTTTCTTTCCTCTTGCATTTTTAGGGACCGGGTTTGATGCGGCATCGGTCAATTGTGGTGGTTGTTGTGGTTTTTCTAAAGAGGTTCTTCAACCTAATGGTGGTTGACAGTGTGGAGTAGAAAGCAAAATTTGAAGATTTCACAAAGTTGAACAAATTTATGTAAGTTGGGTGGTGGCTCTTTTTTTGCTTTGTACTGCTAGTTCTGGTTTGTCTGGTAGCCATGGCTGCATAAATTCCATTATAATGGTTTGGCTTTGTTAATTTTGGTTGGGCTCTTGGTTGTTCGGTGAAGCATTTTGGTAGGTTTCTGCAGTTTTTGTGGATTGGGGGTTTAGTGGGTTTACAATTTGCCTTCTTACCTACATGGCATACATTTGTATTTTTGTTTTTATTATCATTAAAATACTAATCTTATGTATCAAAAAAAAGAGTGATCATTTTCTTGGATTGATTGATAGCGGTATTCATTTTGACACTATGTGCCCTATCTCACATATTGAGTTCCCATACACTCTTTGGAAAAGAATTTGGGAGATATTTGTAGGCACACATATCTCTCATTCCCAAATGATCCTATTGTAGATATTTTTCTACCCCTTGGTGATTGTTATAACCTACCTTACCATATTATTAAGACACAAAAGATCAACTTGATTATTTGATAGGTCTGGATACTTTTAATGATATTGAGGCTTCTCTTGGTGCTCCTTCTCCTCCTATAGATACATATATTGGTTCTTTGGCTTCTATGACTCCCAATCTATATTAGAATGGCTTCATCTCATCTTCTAATAACTATCATATGGTTGATTATTTTTGTGTTCTAATAGTGGAGAATTAATCTCTAGGTGTTTATATTCAAAAATATTATGTGGACACATCATCGTGGGATGGTCAATTACATTTGATACATTGAGATGAGTACATGATATATATTGTAGGTTTTTGTGTCAATCTTATATTACAAATATGAATGACACACTTGAGGATATCCATCTCCTCTCTCATGATAGTTATATCCTAGTTGTTGTCACACCATCTTCATCTTTGGATCTTGTTCTTCATTTGTTTGCACATGATCTTAGTTTTTATCCTTCTTTATTTATTGGACTTGTACCATATTTTATTTTGGAATACTTTTACATCCCATTTTTAGTCAATATAAGTTTTTACATATTAGGTATGTACTTGTGTCTTCCCTATTTCCATCTATTATGCATTTTCCTTTCTTGAGTATGACTTTCCCTCTAGATCTACTCTTCCTTTAAACTTGATATATTTTTAGACTTCTCCATATTGCAATTCCTTCCACTTTTTAAACAAATTTCCATTGTACTTTCCATCATTATCTATCATGTGATTCCCATTTCTCAACCCCCAATGACTCACCCTTTAGTTGAGTCTTTTTATGGAAAACCCCCAAGCCCCAAATTTTTCCAATATTCCATCCTAACTTTCTAGCATGTGTCACACTATTTCCAATAGTGTATTTTTGGCACTAGAATTTTTGGTTCTATTTGTGGAGGATATAAAAGAGTATTTTTTTCATTCTAGTTCATCATCTACAATTAAATCAATTCCTTTTAAAACCCGTTTTGAGCTCTTGTTTTCAAGCATAGAAATCCTAGGATGAAAACCCTGGTGATTTCAAAGGGTGAACTCATATAGAGGTCATATTTGGGATTCATTAGACATGGATTCTAGTTTAATTATATTGATCTAATTTACCCTTGTTGTCAATATGAATTTATTTTTGTAGTTACTAGTATTGTATAACTATTTGAATCTAATACAAATACTATTGTAATAAGACAAAACTTGAGATTTCATCTTTTTTTTACTATTTATTATAATAACAACATTAGGAGTTATCTTTTTATTTTCTTTTGAAATGTAATGATATTTTTATGTATGTTCATAGTAGTTTTAATTCTAAGTTATCTAATATTTGATTAAATTCTAGTACCAATAGTGTTAATTAAATAATGTGTTGTGTAAGGTTACAAATCTAATTTACATTACTATCTTAAGTTGGGAAATTATAGTGGCATTGGTATTGGTGGTCTTGCTAGCTTGTATATTTAGAGTTAAAATTTAAATTTTTTATATTTATGTAGAACAATGATAGGGAAACCAAATATCACTTGAGGGAGATTAAGAATTAAGGTTGATCTATAAAGAGTGAAAATACTCAAATTTATTCTATAAAAATTGTTGTAGAGAATAAAATTATAGAAGAAAGAGAAATGAGAATGAATTTAGATGACAACCCAAATGGTTAAGCTCAAAATAAGTTTTATTTGATTATTAATATGATGGCATGTATTTTAGACGAGATGGACAGTAATATGAATGCACCTAGACAATTGGCCGGTGAAGCAAGTGCTTCTATGGGTAATAATTTGTATGCCACTCAAAGCCACACATAAAGGATAATTATTGTTTGTTGTAATACCAAATTGACCTATCTTTCTAAATAAGGAGGTAGAGGCTCCACAACCTAAACCCCAAAACTCATTATTTGATGATATTAGGGCTTCTCATGTAGAATGTAAATCACTTCCTTAGAAGGATATCTAAAGGGAAATGTTTCTCTCTAATTATATGATCATGAATAATTATTAGAATGGTTATATACTTGAGCCTAGGTTGAAAGCCTTTTAAAGAGATGTGTAACAAGCTTTAGGGAGGTTGGCACTTTCTCCTTATGATGGATCTAATAGATGCACAACTCATGCATGGGTACAAAAGATAGACACATACTTATTATTTATAATGATGACCAAATGTGAAGGAATCAATTTTTCTACCTTTCATTTGGAAGGTACTATACATGAGTGGCAGTATCACTATCTGATCACTAAATTTCCTAGATCCATCACCTCATATGATGAATTCTAAAACTTATTATTGATAGGTTTGATCAAAAGGATCTTAAAGTTTATTTAAATATTTTAAATAGCTCAAATAGTGTAGTTAAATGGAGAAATATGCATCAAATTTTTAGAAGCTATTAGTGATGGTGGTGGACATTAGAGAGAAGATTGACTATGCTCTTCATTGAAGGGTTCATTGAATCTATTAAGGGGATAGTCAAGGATTTTGAACCATCTATCCTACAAGAGGTCATCAAGTGTGCTTTGGAATTATATAATTCCAAGCCAAAGAGTAATTTCCAAGCCAAAAGCTTCATTCCAAAAAATTATTTACACAAAAATATATAGTAAACTAAGATTTTTCCATCAAGACTATACATTGAGGAAAAGAATGAATTGAGAAGTAATAAGTTGTGTTTCAACTACAATGATTCATGATGACTTATACATAGACATAGATGTCTTGGGAAAGGATAAGTTCATTGGATTGAGGTAAATCCTAATGATAAATCAAAATAGGAGGTGAGAGAAGAATATCAACCAAAGAGGGAAGAGATCATCTAGAGAGGCACTCTTACCAAACTCACTAATACTCTAAGATACAATCCCTTGCATATTTGTGGGGTCTTATGAGGTCAAAGGGTGACTATACTCATTCACATTGGTGTCACTCATAATTTCATTAATGGGTTATTTTTTCCAAGTGAGGCCTCAAGATGGAGGAGCATATGACATGAAGAATAGATTTTATGTCATCAAAATAGGAAACATAAATATGGTCCTAGGAATCCAATTAATGCACTCACTAGGAGATATCACACAAAAATTATAGACCATAGAATTGAAGTTTCCATTGGAGGGAAAATAAGTTATACTATAGTGAATGAAAAATAAAGTGTCAAGTTTTGTATTGATCAAGAGAATGGAGAGGATTTTATATCATGAGTGCAATGCATGAAAAAATTAGTGTTTGGTTACAATAACAAAACCTATCAAAGGAAATAATTCATATCATGTGTATGTACAAAGAATTTTAGACAAGCACGATATAGTATTTAGCAACATTCCTCAAGGGATAACACTCGATAGAGGCTTTGAGCACATAATTGAGTTGGAGGAGGGTGTTAATCCTATCACCACTACTATATAACACTACCCTAAAAGACATAAGGAGTAAAATGAAAAATGACATTAGGGAACACTATTGGAAATAGTGCATAGTAGAACCAACTCAAGTCCCATTTCTTTATTTATGGTTTTGGTATAGAAAGAAATGAGACACAATGATGATGTGTATCAAATATAGAGCATTAAATAAGAAAACTATCAAAAATAAGTACCCAATTCCCAAGATCAATTATTTGATAGATGATCTTCATGGGGTTATTTATTTTTTAAAGATAGATCTCAAATTGAGATACCATAAAATTAGAGTTTGAGAGGGAACATATTGGCAAGATAGTATTTTAGTGTCATTATAGTCATTATAAATTTTTATTTACACTATTTTTTCTAGAAAATACACCAATACCATCCAATATACTAAGTTTTTCCAAACAATTGAGAAATTTCGTTCTTGTATTCTTATACATGATATATTTTTATATGCAAAAAAATGTGGGAAGAGCACCTATGGCACATTAATGAGGTGTTTGTAATTCTAGAATCACAAGCATTATTTTCCAAGGAGTCAAATTTTGAGTTTTTTTGATAGATATACTATATTTAGGTCACATCATCGAAGAAAAAATTCAAGTGTACATGGAAAAGAATAAATAAATTTTGGATTGGCCTTCCTCAAGGACTTCAAGTTATCTTGGAGGAATTTTTAGCATTGTAGCTACTTTGGGAGATTTGTTGAGGGATTTTCCCATTTAGTTGCACCCTTAATTCACCTAACAAAGAAGGGATATTTCATATGGATTGAGAATGCACTATGAGGATTTGAAAAAATAAAAGAGGTAATTAGATCATGTTCTATATTATCAATTTTGGATTTCACTTGTCCTTTCACATTGGAATATGATACATCAAGAGAAGGAATTAGGGCCATCTTGATGAAAAATAAGAGACAAATTATCATTGATAGTTGGAAGCTCATAAATATGGAAAAATACCTCCATCTATGATAAGAAAATTATAGCCATCATGAACACATAGATCAAGTTTAAGAAATTCTTGGCGGGTGGCCAATTTATGGTCAAAACTAATAGTAATAGTTTGAGATATTTTTCAATTAGAAGGATCTAAATAAGTGGGAGAAAATTTGGGTGATAGAACTCCAAGTGTAAAATTTTGATATTGAATAAGTCAAAGGAATTTTTTTTTTATTGTTGATATATTGTCTAGAAGGCCATATATATGCTCCATGTCTCAAATTCCTATAGATTGAAAACTTAAATAATAACAAAGTATAACAATATTTTTTTTCACTTGATGTGATGAAAGGGAAGTTAAATGATAAGTACACCATCTAAAATGAACTTATTATCAACAAGGGAAGAGTATTCTTGATGTCAAAATCAAGGACGAAGGGAAAGATTTAATGGGGATTTCATGACACTTCCTTGATAGGACACCAAGGGTATTTCAATACATATAAATAGATCAAGGAATGGATCATGTGGAAGTGACTCAAGGAAAATTTCCTTACCCAAATTATTGAATGGTTATTTGTTAGAAGAATAAAATAGATCAAACATTTCCAATAGATAGTTTGTAACCCTTACCCATTTTAGAGCAGAAATGTAAAATTATCTCAATGGATTTCATCATGAGACTTCTGAAAGTCCAAGTTAAGGACTATATATGTTTTTGTGGATAGAATAAAAAATTATGCACATTTCTTTGTCATCTCAATATATTTTAAAGCATCTTAAGTGGATTATTTGTTCTTAAAGGAAGTGATGAAACTCCATAGATTACCCAAGATTATCACGAGTGATAGAGATAGTCACTTCATGAGCTTGTTTTGGCAAGGTCTCTTCCTCTTGGCAAGAACTAATCTCACTTATAGTACTAGTAACCACCAATGGATAGATGTAATAACTACTATTATGAAAAATAGATAGAAGGTTACTTAAGAAATTATATTTTTGATCAAAAAAATACTTGGATCAAGTTGCTCTACTTGGGGGAGTTGTATTACCACACCAACTACTACATGTCAATAAATTTGATGTAGTTCATGGATTTGTATGGGTATGAATCCCAAAGATTCATTAATATATTTTTAGGGAATAGAAATGTATTGAGAGCAAGTGATGTGGTCAAATAGATCCAAGACATTATAAAGTCACTCAATAATAATTTGTAGAAGGCTCATAACCAATAGAAGTTATATGCAAATTGTCATGAGATTAAGAGAACATTTAAGATTGAATACATGGTTATTTTGAGACTACAACTATATAATAAATCTTTATTGAAACAAATTGGGGTGAAAAGGTTCAAAATGAATTTCTAAAATCCTTAAATAATTCTAAAAAGAATTGGTGAAGTGGCATATTAGTTGGAGCTACTAGAGGAAGAAATATACATAATGTTTTCATGTGTCTTGCCTCAAAAAGGTTCTAGGAAAACATATAGAATCCTTAAATGAGTTGCATTTGATTGATGAAGAAAAAAAACTAGTTTTGATTCCTTAAGTAATAATAGATGTAATAGAGATTAAGTTGAGAAATATAAACACCAAGGAGTGCTTTATTGAATAGAAACATCTTCTAATAAAGGATGTAATGTGGGAAGGACCACAAATTTTGGAGCATTTGAACCTAATATTTCTTTAGGATAAGTAATTTTGAGTAGGGAATATTTTTCATCTCTCTTTTCTAGTCAATTTAAGTTTGTACATATTAGGAATGTACTTGTTTCTTCCTTATTTATGTCTACTGTGTGCTTTCCTTTCCTAGGTATGAATTTTCCCCAAACTCCACTCTTCCTTTTGACTTGTCAAAGTTTAAAACTTCTCCTAACTATCATGCTTTCATCCTATCACCTTTATCACCATTGTATTTTTTATACTTTTCCATCCTATCATACTCATTGCTTAACCCACAATGCCTTACCCTTAAGTTTAGTATTATGTATTGTCAACCCTTAGTCCCTAATATTTCTACCTATGTTTCCCTCTTAACTTCTCAGCATGTTTCATACTCTTTGTAGAAATATATTTATTGTTTCATTACTTGTACAATCTTTCCTACCCATGATCATTGTTCATTTTAAGTAAAAAATGCTCTTGGTGGCTAACCTACATACCATGTTAACAATCTGTCCTATGTAAGTATAAATTTTACAGTATATAATGGGTAAATTTTCAAAATTTTCACACTTTTGACCAACAAGTGGTTTTAGGTAAAATATTTTTCTCAAATCTACTTAGCACCTATGTGGCAGAAAGATTTTTAGGGGAAATCCTTTCATCTAAAACTATTAAGTAGCTATATTTTAATTTTTAAACTCAAACAAAGTAGAATTTACATGCAATATTTAAATTGAAACATTTTCAACCAAAATTATTTTGATTGAAACATTTTTCTAAAACTATTTATGTGGAAAGCTATGCGGTACCTTAACACAACTTTTGGGGTAAATTCTATAAAATTCAACCTCAACAACAAATTTCTCCAGCTAGGGTTACTTTCATGAAAATCTAAAAAGCACCACTTTGTACAAATCAATGTTTGGAATCTATATATATTATTTTGATTAGTTTTGTTATACTTTTTTTAAAATTATTACACATAGATTATTGTAATTGAACATAAGACTAGTTAGAAAGAAAAATATTAAATCTATTTAAATCTAAAGAGTATACATGTTGAATGAACAAGAAAAATGAGAGGGGGTGAATCATTTGTACCTTAAACCTTCAAAAACCCTTGTTAACATTCAACTCCACATTCATATATTAAAACCTTAATCTATATGATGATTTAACATGAAAATAAAATAACAAAAACTGAAACAACTTTAATACCATGCACAAGAGAACACCATATTTACGTGGAAAACCCAAGGAGGGAAAAACCACAGTGAGGATTAGCTCACAATATGTAATTAAAACTAGTTACAAAGGATCGTTGCCATAAGGGGCACATTTCCCTAAAAGGCTCACAACCAAGGTTTACTACCAGAATAGAAAAAGAAGATACAAAAGAAATGTTACACAGAGAACATGATCTCAATGCAATAGAGAATCCACCACAATAGCTACAACACCTTCACAATCTATTTGAATGATTGCAAACACCTTTTTCTCACTACATTCGGTATTCCAACACTTGAAAGCTCACACAACACTTCATAATTTTTCACCTTACAACTCTGTAATTTTCATCATTCACATCACACACTTTGTACACCTCACCTCTCAACAACTCAACTCATATTTATATCTACTTCAACCTTGAAACCTTTCTCCAAAGTTGGCACCAAAACACTTTCGTGGTAGATAGAAGTGAATGCAAACCACATCAAAAATTAATTGGGACCCAAATCAACAACAATACTTGTTCAATAGGACAATTGAGAGGGGGGGGTGAATTAGTTGTCATAGAATTAAACCTTTAATTCAATCATCAAAACTAATTCTTAATACTACTTAAATGATTAATCATCAAATGCCAATGTTGAAACTAAAATCCAACACATAAACATAGTAACACTAGATTTACATGGAAAACCCAATAAGAGGGAAACCATGGTGAGGGTTAACTCACAATATAGAGAATATGAAAACCAATTACAAGAGGCTCACTACCAAAACAAGGACTCACTATCTAGAACAAGAACTCGCTGTCCAAAACAAGGACTCATTTTCCAATAGAGATAACAACCTGGAAGTCTCACTGCCACAGAGATACAAAGAATACAAAGAAGAATTGTTATAGAGAAACTACAATCCCAATGCAACAAAGGATTCTACCACAATCACTCACAGACATGCATGAATGATAGAGTTCACCGTCTACTCACTGCATCCAAAAATTCAGCATTAAGCCTCACATTGATCTACCACACTCGCACCACACACACTCATTGAATAGAATCAATGTCGCATCTAACTACACTTCTATTTTTTTGTTTTTGTTCCTCTTCTTCACACTTTGTATGTTTCTTCACCACTAACTCATCTTGTATTTATACCATCTTCAACTTTGAAACATATCTAAATTTTCCCATCCAAATTCAAATTCAAATTAGGTTGGTGTCAAAACATCCTAGGGTGGAATTAGAATGAGAGTGACTGTTGGCCTCCTCTAATGGTTCAATAACTAAGCCCTGAGAGTTGTGACTTAGAGATTATACATCTCCACTAAGTAGCTATCTTACTCATCATGAAGGTGCATTTCATTGTCAACCTAGGAACATAAACTTGAAATGGGTCAGCATTGTATGTGTACTAGGACTCCACTGTAGTCATCCATAAAATAGAAAAGAAATAGTATTGGAAATAAAATGTTGGAAATAAATTAACATAAGCACTAACCATGAATCGAAAACTACACTAAGCATCAACAATTGGATTGGAAATGGATGGTAGAAATGGAAATCTCATCAAACATATAGGAAATAATCTATCTACTTTCACTGCAAGAACAATCATAGAACATAATTCTAGTGGTTGTAGGAACAGACAACTGCTAAAACTGAAAATAATTACTAAACAAAAAATAAATTTTAAACTAAATGGGTGGAATTCTCACCAAGTGGGCCCCCTTGAGTGATTCTTCCTTAATCTAACTTAGATGCAACAACTAAGAATATAATTTTATTCCTTGAAAGCATGATTACAACATATAAGCAATATGAATGTATTACTTAAACTAGAAATCCAAGTACAATCTCAGAACATCCAACCTTATGAAAAGGGGCATCTGACCATTATTTATAGAGGAAAAAACTTCTAATTAACCCTAACTACCTAGGTAGCCGACTCCAACAAAATAAGAGGATGTCATTTATTGGAAACATAGAAAAGAGAGGGAGGAAGTTATGCATGTGCCAAATTTGGTCAAAGCAGACTTGCCCCAACAAAAATCCAGCATAGCACACTCCCTAGATTTTCTCATCTAACAAACATTACCATTGAAAGGTAGTTACAATCTTTCATTCAAACTAGGAATTTCCCTCCATTGAGATTTTTCCCTTCTTTGACCTCTTATTGACCATATTTTTGACTTCCATAGAAACTAACCAGCTAGCAGGAGTTTCTTCCACCTTGCAAGCTTCGTTGACATCAGCATCTTAATGTGAACCTAGATATGACATTAGCATGCACAAATAATTGCACATCCATAACTACCTTAAAGTAACATCCATTCAACCACATGTAAAATTAACATAGATAATTCACATAGCATGTTAATGTCATTGAAAATCACAAAGATAAGTTTATTCTCAAGGTTTAAGGATTTAAGGAAATAACATGGAAAATGTCAACAACCAAGTGCCAAAGTATATAATAAAAACAACAAATATATGATAAACCCCATCAAAATTGAGCCATAAATTGGACTCATCAGTGACCCAAACACACACTTCAAGGGACCCAAAAAGATCCAACATGCTTCAGCAACCACGAAAGTAGTATTTCACACAAGGTCAGCCAAACCAATGTAAAACACATAGAACAATTAAGCACAAATCTTCCAGATGTTGAAACTATCTTCAATGGAATTAGGGAAACTCAACTCGAGAACCACAAGTCATAATACTTCATCAAAGAGAAATTTGGACCAACAACACTTCTCCTAGACCTCAACCAGAAACACATAAAACCAAAATTCACAACTAGTGAACACAACTTGCATTGTACAACAAATCAACAGCCAAAAATATGGATATAGCATCTTCTAACAACCATGAACAAAATTTATGAACCGAATAACCATAGGATCAAATCTAGACCAAAACCCGGAGCAACCATTGAATACCTACAACATATCTTCATTACACTTTTCTCAATATCCTCGACATAACAACCAACAATAACTAGTTGATAACCAGTTGACCAATTGACATCAATGAAAACACCTTCAATCTTTCCATTTTTGCAGCAATCTCCACCTTTGTCATTGATGACAACACCTGATGTGAAAAACCATCAAAGACAACATACTAGCTCTGAATGCACTTTTCATGTTTCTCCCCTTAGTAGATAATCTCTTATATGCTTCCTTTCCTTTCGCATGCTTCTTCTCCCATTCTCTCTCCTTTTTATTTTTCACATGCTTCTTCTCCCCCTTTGACATCAATGGCAAAGGCAAAATAATATTTTACATTGATTTCTCCTTTGACATAAAAAGAAGAATATTCACAATGACAACACCTGATACTACCTACTCCCCCTGAGAGGTAGCCACCAAAACATCAGTCTAGAAGAAGGAAAGATCCATAGATCCGCCAAAATGATGCATCTCCATATGCATCTAGTTGAAGAAAGCAGGGGCAATAACCCCTAAATTCTCTCAGAGATAATCAAAAGTATCTTTAGGAAGAGCCTTCGTGAAAATATTAGCAATTTGATCCTTCCTAGGAGCATACTCAAGCTTTACTTCATTCTCCATAACATTTTCTCTCAATAAATGATATCTAATAGATATATGCTTCATTCTTGAGTGCATAATCAAATTCTTTGAAATGTTAATTGCACTTGTATTATCACAAAAAATAGAAATAGGATCATCATACACCACTATGATCTCTTTCAATGTTAGTTTCATCCATGGAACTTGTGTACAACAAGATACAACAATTATATACTCAACTTTAGTAGTAGATAAGGAGATTGAATCTTTCTTTTTACTCGACCATGCCACCAATCTACATCCAAGAAAGAATGCACCACCACTTGTACTTTTTTCTATCATCTACACATCTAGCCCAATCTACATCTATATAGGCACTAAGTGTAAAATTAGTATCTTTAGGATACCATAATCTAGAATCTAATGTGACATTCAAATATCTGAATATTCTTTTAATAACAACAACATGTGCTTCCTTAGTATCTTCTTGAAATCTAGCCACAAGATAGACAACATGAATGATATCTAGTCTAGTAATAGTCAAATACAATAGTCCACCGATCATAGATCTATACTTTCTCTTATCACCCTTAGGGGAATCATCATCTTTACCCAATTTGCAACTAGTCACCATAGGAGTACTTACCGGTTTGGAACCATCCATCCCAAACTTCTTCAACATCTCTCTAACATACTTAGACTATGAAATGAAAATTCTTTTCTCTATTTGATTAATCTATAGTCCCAGAAAGAAATTCACCTCCCTAAACATAGACATTTCAAATTATTTCTACATGTCTTGCGCAAAAATCTTGCACATATTTTCATTTCCTCAAAAGATAATCTCATCAACATACACAACTACAATCAATATTTTGTCATTTTCAATATTAAAGTACATATTATTATTCGTGGTATCTTTGTTAAAACCTTGTTGAATTAGATACCTATCCAATCTCACATACCAAGCTCTAGGAGCTTGCTTCAATCCATATAAATCTTTCTTCAATCTGCAAACCATATCCATTTTATCTATCAACTAAAATCCTTCTAGTTGTTCCATATAGACTTCTTCTTCTAGCTCACCATTCAAAAATATTGACTTAGCATCCATCTAATAGACCTTAAAGTCTTTATGAGTAGAAAATTCCAAGAACATCCTTATAGCTTTCATTCTTGCTATTGGAGCAAAACTTTCCTAAAAGTCTATACCTTCTACTTGTGAGTAACCTTTACAAACAATCCTTTCTTTGTTTCTAGGCACTTCTCCATGCTCATTCAACTTATTTTTGAATGCCCACTTCAATCCAATGATGTTTTTGTCTGTCGGTCTTGGGACCAATTCCCATGTTTGATTCTTCTCAATCTGCATAAGTTATTCTTTCATTTCTTTCTTCCAATTTTCATCTTCACAAGCTTCATTTATAGTCTTTGGTTCAATCTCAAAAAGTAAACACAAATTCACTTTAGTAGCAACTCTTCTTCTAGTTAATACACCTTTTGTCTTATCTCCAATGATCTAATTTTATGAATGATTCTTTTGTGCATATCTAGGTGTCTTAGGGGACATCACTGGAGCATCTTATTCTATTTCATTTTGTTCATCCTATTTCTCTTGCTCATATTTTTCTTGTTCTTCCACAATTTCTTTTACTCTTACACATTCAAGTTCATCAAATACATATCCATCAATGTTGAAATAATTCTTCACTATATCATCAACCTTGAAATTTGAACTCTACAATATTTATCAGTCTTTTATTGAAACATTTGTATGCCTTGCTTTTAGTAGAATATCCAAGAAAAATTCCTTCATCACTTCTTGCATCAAACTTACCCAAAGTTTCTTTATCTCTTATGATATAGCATTTGCTTCTGAATACCTTAAAATATTTATAGTAGGAATCCTTCCATGCCATAGCTCATAGGAAGTCTTTGTACTATTTTCTCTTGCTTGAACTTGATTGAATACATAAATAGTAATATGAATAGATTATTTCTAGTAGACTTCCGATAAACCAACCTCAGTCATCATTGATCTTGTAGCTTCTTGAACTAGTCTATTTTTCCTTTCAACAACTCCATTATGTTGAGGAGTTCTCGGAGAAGATAACTCTCTTTATTCCATGCACTTCACAAAACATATTAAACTCATGGGAGGTGAATTATCCACCTCTATCAGACCTTAAGCATTTTATCTTCAAGTTTACTTCATTTTCAACCATAGTTTTGAATGTCTTGAATCTATCTAATGCATCTGATTTCTCTCTAAGAAATGTAACCCATGTATATCTAGAATAATCATTAATTAAAAGCATAAATTACATTTCACCAAGTAGACTTATCACTCTTGTAGGACCACAAAGATCTGTATGAACTAAATCCAGTAGTCTGGTAGTAGACTGTTTCTTTGATTTGTAATTATTTCTTGCTTGCTTTCCAAACTGATAATAACTACAAATAGAATTAGCGGGCTTTGTAATTCTTGGTAAATCTCTCAGGGATTAAATAATAGTAATCCTTTCCAAGTTATCAAAATTAATGTGACACATTCTCCTATGCCATAACCAATTGTTATTAAACTAATTCATAAAGCGTCATCCATCAGCATCCTTAAGTTGGTAGATATTCCCTTCAGATATCTTTCATGTAGCAATCAATGTTTAAGATTCTTTTTGGATCTCACATCTCTCATCCTTAAACACAAGATCATATCATTTTTTGTACATCTAACCAACACTCAACAGATTATTCCTTAAACCCTTAACATAGTATAAACCATCAGTATGATGCTTTCCATCAAAACTCACTGAACCTATCCCACATATTTTAGCACCAGTATCATCTCCAAACATAACCAAGCCTCCATCATATTTTTCAAGCTTAACAAACTTACTCTTATCACCAGTCATGTGTTGTGAAAAACCATTATCAACTACCCAATATTTTTTCTATTGTTTAGCATGTAGGGTGGAGATAATCGTACCTTCAATTTTCTTCTTCTTCGGAGGTATTTCCTTTACTTGTTTTTCAGAATTAATAGAAGTAGGTTCATCCTTAATTTCTAAGAACAAGCATTCATTGTCATTAGGATCTTCATATTTTGAATCTTTATTAGATATGCTAGCATTCTCATTCACATAGTAAGCTATGTTAATCTTCTTTCCTTTCTTTTCTTTCTCATATCTTTGTTTTTTTCCTTTTAGCTCTTTCTGGACATTTTGGAGCATAATGACCTATTTCTCCACAGCTAAAGCATTTAAAGGGAAACTTAACTTCATACTTACCAGAGCCTTTCCTCATCCTTCTTACAAAGTTATCTTCTATTTCATCAATTTTTTCTTCATCCAGATCTTCAACTTTTGTAGCTTTAAAATTAGTCTCTAATTTGCATCCATTCCTTAAACTTGGCTTCCTCATCTCATAATATGTCAAAAATTCTTGCAATAGATCCTTAGTACAAGTCTTGTAATCTATAGTCTGCTCAATAGCACTCACCTTCTCACTATAAGCATCAGGAAGAGTTTTTAGAATCTTCTTTACAATCTTGGTTTTATCTATAGTAGCACCAAGTCCTCACATTCAGGCCACTATCTCATCCAATCTATGTACATAAGCTTTAACATTCTCATCTTTAGACATATGTAGAAGATCAAACTTTGTCTCCAAATTTTGTAGTTTCATTTCTTTGACTCTTTCATCACCATCATGCTCTCTTTCCAAGGCATTCTAGACTTCCTTAGCAGTCTTGAAATTTTGAACCTTAATCAACTCATAATGTACCAAACTATTCTTCAAGATGAACTTCTTATTGTTTGCTTCATGTGCTTTGATTTCATCGGTCGTACTTGAACCATTAGTAGGAGGAGTGTAATTATTTTTGTAAGCTTTCTCCACATCATATCCATAATACTCCAAATATTCTTCCATCAATACTTTCCAGATACCATAATTAGTTCCATTGAAACTTGGATAATCAAAAATCATTTTGTCAACCATCCAAAACCTTCCTCAAGCAGTTGATCTCTTCACCAAGGAACCACGATCCGATACCAATTTTTGAATAGGACAACTAAGAGGGTGGGGGGTGAATCAGTTGTCACATAATTAAACCTTTAATATCACCGAAACTAATTCTTAATACTGCTTAAATGATTAATCATCAAATTCCAATATAGAAACTCAAATCCAACATATAAACACAGTAACACCAAATTTACATGGAAAACCTAATAAGGGAAAAACCATTGTGAGGGTTAACTCACACTATGGAGAATATCAAAACCGATTACAAGAGGCTCACTACCAAAACAAGGACTCATTGTCCAGAACAAGGAATCACTGTCCAGAACAAGGACTCACTGTCTAATAGGGATAACAACCTGGAGGGCTCATTGCCACAAAGATACAAAGAAGACTTGTTATAGAGAGACTAAAATTCCAATGCAACAAAGAATTCCACCACAATCACTCACAGACATGCATGAATGATAGAGTTCACCTTTTGCACACTACATCCAGAAACTCAACAGTAAGCCTCACACTGATGTGCCACACTCTCACCACACACACTGAATAGAATCAATGTCACATCTAACTGTACTTTCTCTTTTCTCTTATCGCTCTTCTTCTTCACACTTTGTATGTTTCTTCACCACTAAGTCATCTTGTATTTATACCATCTTCAACTTTGAAACATATCCAAAGTTGGTCATCCAAATTCAAATTCAAATTAGGTCAGCACCAAAACATCCTAGGGTAGGATTAGAATGAGGGTGACCCAAACACATGCTTCAAGGGACCCAAAAATATCCAAGAAACTTCATCAACCTTGAAAGTAGTATTTCACAAAAGGTCGGTCAAACTAGTGTAAAACACATAGAACCATTAAGCACAAATCTTCTAGATGCCAAAACTATCTTCAATGGAATTAGGGCAACTCAAATTTAGAACCACAAGTCATAAGACTTCATCAAAGAGAAATCCAAACCAACAAAATTTATCCCAAGCCTCAACCAAAAACACAGAAAACCACAGTTCACAACTAGTGATCACAACTTGCATTGTACAATAAATCAACAACCAAAATTCTAGATATAGCATCTTCTAACAACCATGAACAACATGTCTGAACTGCACAACCATAGGAGCAAATCCAAACCAAAACCTAAAGCAACCACTAAATACCTGCAACATATCTTCATTACAATTTTCTCAATATCCTTGACATAACAGCCAACAACAACTAGTTGATACCCAGTTGACTAGTTGACATCAAAGTCAACACCTTCAATGTTTCCATTCTTGTAACACTACTCAACCACATGCTTCCTTAAACAAAATTTATCCTTTACATGTAGTGTAAACACTAGGTCAATCGTTATCTATACAAACGCCATTAAAATTTTAAGTACATGCTTCATCAAACCAAAGGATGACTTGAGAACCACACACCATGCTTGAACATGATCTAGAATACTCCAAAAACACCCTAAAATACAACAAAATCCTTCATAGCAACTTTCACCTAAAGAATGTACAAGCCTAGTACACTCAAACTACTTTGTCATACACTGTAACCCTAAAAACCATCTTTTGAAGCACAAAATATCAAATCCTCTTTACTAAGGTAGACTACCAACACCATCAACACACCTTTAGGATCACAAGACCTAAAACACAACCGTGGAGAAACACAGAGCAAAGATATTTCTCCTAGACACCTCTGTAATGCACAAGCACACACTATTAAACACAACTTCCACTATACATCAATACAACACACCAAATATTGAATACAACATCTCTAAAATCTTCTCACCAATATTTCTGAACCACATGAGTAGATATTCAACCTAGAAGAAATGTGAATCAAAACCATAACATCTCTCTATAACCCATAACAACACTGCAACACATTGTTTCCTCTTTTATCAAGTTTTCTCAAAAGCACTTGGAAACCAAGCATGAGAGACATATCCACATCATCTTCAGCACTAATACATCCATATATAGTTGCTTATCAAAGAAACATTAGAGGTTAACACAAGTATCTTAACTGATGACAATATAGTGCAACAAATCAAAGAATAGACAACACCAATTGTTCATCTTCAACACCAATATCCCTCAACACATATAGTTGGCACCAATGACAATGCAAGCTTGTTGAAATCAATGACAACACCAATCTACATATACTTGCAATTATCTCCCCCTTTGTCATTGATCACAACACATGATGTGAAAAACCATCAAAGACACAACAATTCTGAACATACATGTTTCCTTTTCTCTTTTCTCTTTACTCACTCTCCCCCTTACATGACTCTCACTTCAACTAGCTTTCTCTTCCCCTTTATAGATAATATTTTTCACATGTTTCTTTCTTTCCCTAACAATTTGTTCCTTTTTCACATGACTCTCTCTCCCCCTTTGAAATCAATGGAAAAGGATAAAAAAAATTGAATTATTTGCCCCCTTTTACATTATACACCACTAACTACAACAATCTACAATACCACTACCTACTCCCCCAAAGAGGTAGCCACCAACATCAATCTAGAATAAAGGATATATTTTGAGATCCATTGGACAGATGCATCACCTTATACATCTATTTCAAAGAACGAGGGGCAATAACCACCAAATTCTCCTAGAGATACTCAAAAGTATCCTTAGCAATAACCTTAGTCAATATGTCAGCAATGTGATCCTTTGTAGGCACATACTCAAGATTCACTTCATTCTCCATAACCTTTTCTCTTAGAAAGTGATATGTGATTGAAATATGTTTTGTCCTTGAATGCATTATTGGGTTTTTTGAGATATTGATTTCTCTTGCATTATCATAAAAGATAGAAATAGGCTCATCATACACTATTTTGATATCCTTCAATGTTTTCCTCATCCACAACACTTGTGTGTAACAAGATGTTGTTGTGATGCACTTAGTGTATGTAGTAGATAAAGAAACTGAATCTTGTTTCTTGCTTATCCATGATACTAATCTACATCTAAGAAAGAATGCACCACCACTTGTACTTTTTTTGTCATCAACACAACCAACCCAATTTGCATATATGTAAGCACTTAAGGTGAAATCAATATCCTTTGGATATCATAAGCCATAATTTGGAGTGCCCTTTAAATATCTAAATATCCTCTTCATTGTTGCAACATATGACTCTTTGGGGTCTTCTTGAAATCTAGCCACAAGAAAAACTACATGCATGATATTTGGTGTAGTAGTAGTTAGATATAGTAGTCCACCAATCATAGATTTGTACTTGCTTTGATCAGCCTTAGGGGATTCATCATCCTTGCTCAATTTTCAACTAGTAACCATAGGAGTACTTACATACCGGTTTGGACTCTTCCATTCCAAACTTCTTCAACATTTCTTTGACATACTTTGACTATGAAATGAATATGCCTTTATCAGTTTGATTGATTTGTAGCCCAAGGAATAAATCCATCTCATCAAACATATACATTTCAAACTCTTTTTGTATCTGTTATGCAAAATTCTTACACATAGCTTCATTGCCTCCAAAAATTATGTCATCAATATACACAACCACAATCAAGATTTGATATTTCTCAACTTTGAAGTAAATATTACTAGCTATGGTGCCTTTATTGAATCCTTGTTGTATCAAATACCTATCCAACCTTGCATACCAAGATCTAGGAGCTTGATTCAATCCATATAAGGAATTATTCAACCTACAAACCATATCCAGTTTATCTGATAACTGAAATCCTTCTTGTTGTTCCATGTAGACTTCTTCTCCCAATTATCCATTCAAGAAAGAATATTTCACATCCATAAACTTTAAAGTCCTTACATGTGTTGCAAATGCCAAAAACATCCTGACTGCTTCCATTCTATCCATCGAAGAAAATGTCTCCTCAACTTCTATTCCTTCAAATTGTGAGTAACCCTTACACACAATCCTTTCCTTGTTTCTTACCACTTATCCATTCTCATTCATTTTTTATTTTTTTTTCTGAATACCCACTTATTACCAATTATGTTCTTGTTTGAAGGTCTTGGCACAATTTCCCAAGTTTGATTCTTCTCAATCTGCACAATTTCTTCCATTTCCTTCATCTAATGTTCATCTTTTTACATGCCTCAGTTATAGTTCTAGGTTCAACTTTAGAAAGTAAAAACATATTTACCTCTTCTTTAGTAGCTCTTCTTCTTGTCAACACACCTTTACTTTTATCTCCAATGATTTATTCTTTAGAATTATTTCTCTGCACATACTTAGGGGTTTTAGGGGTCTTTTCATGAGCTTTTTCCTCTTTGTTTTTCACTTCCTATTCCTTAGCTTTTTCTTCTTCTTTGTAAGTAGGTTCATCTTATTCATATCCATCTATCATCACTAAATTCTATAAATTTTCATCAAATTTGACACTTGCACTCTCAACAATATTTCTTAGCCTTTTGTTGTAGAATCTATAATATTTTCTTTTAGTAGAATATCCAAGGAAGATAACTTCATTAGACCTTGCATCAAACTTTCCTAAGTTTTCATCATCTCTTCTTATATAGCATTTTCTTCCAAACATTCTAAAGTACTTGATAGTAGGGATCCTTCCATACCACAACTCATAGGGAGTCTTTGTGTTGTTTCCTTTTACTTGAACTCTATTAAGAATGTAAACATCAATATGTATTTCTTCTCTCCAGTAGACTTTTGGTAGGTTAGCTTATTTCATCATAGTCTTTGTAGCTTCTTGAACAATCCTATTTTTCCCTTCAACCACTCCATTTTGTTGAGGAGTCCTAGGGGCAGACAAATGCCTCTTTATGCCATGATTGTCAAAAAAATGTTAAATTCATTGGAGGTGAACTCCCCACCTCTATTAGACCTTAAGCATTTGATCTTCATATCCATCTCATTCTCAATCATAACTTTAAATGCTTTGAATCTATCTAGGGCTTCATATTTTTCTCTAAGAAAAGTGACCCATGTCATTCTAGAATAATAATCAATCAAAAGCATGAAGTACTAGTCACCTTGAAGAGTTCTCACTCTTGTAGGACCACAAAGGTTAGTATGCACCAATTCCAACAATCTGGTAGAAGATTATTCTTTACCCTTGAAACTTCTTGTTTGTTTTCCAAGCTGATAATATTTGTAGACAACATTGATAGGCTTTGTAGTCCTTGGTAGATCTCTCATTGCTTGAATTGGACTAATTCTAACCAAGTTATCAAAATTGATGTGACACATCCTCTTGTGCCATAACCAACATTCATTAATCTAAGTCATAAAACAATGACCATTAATGCCCTTGATCTGATAAACATTTCCAATTGTCCTCTTTCCAACAATAATGACAATTCTAGACCCTTTTTTGATCTTACATCCATTATCTTGAAATATAAGATTATATCCTTTGCTACACATTTTTCCAACACTCAAAAGTTTATTCCTTAAACCCTTGACATAGAAAACATAATTTGTATTATTCTTTCCATCAAAGTTGATTGAACCTATTCCACAAATCTTAGCACCTAAATCATCACCAAATTTAACAAGTCCTCCACAATACTTTTTAAGTTTAATAAACTTACTCTTATCTCTAGTCATATGATTTGAGTATCCACTATTAATGATCCAACAGTTTGTATCTTGTCTAGCATGAAAATCAGATACCAAAGTACCTTCAGTCCTATCCTTTGTCTTCGAAGCACTTTCCTTCACACATCTTTAAGAGTTAGTAGAAATAGATTCATCTTTTAAAGGAATGAATAAGCATTCATTATCATCATCATCTCCATAATCAAATTCATCATAAAAAATGCTTGCATCTTCTCTAACATAATAGCTTTTCTTGATCATCTTACCTTTGTTTTCCTTATTATTATTATTCACAATTTTGTTTGGACATCTTGAAGCATAGTGACCTATTTTTCCACAACTGAAACATTTAAAAGGTAATTTACCTCTATACTTACCAGTGCCCTTTTTCATCCTTCTCACAAAGTTAGCTTCTACATCATCAATATCATCCTAATTTGAATCTTTAGTCTTCTCTAATTTTTCAGTCTTAAAAGAAGTCTCCACTCTTACACCATTATTCAGACTAAATTCTCTCATTACAAATGCAATTAGTGTACCATACAACTTATCTCTAGTGTAAGTATTAAAATATGCAATTTCCTTAATAGAAAATCTTTTTGACCATAATATTTAGGAAGAGTTCTAAGAATTTTCTTTACCACTTTTGGTTCTTTTACTTTTCCTCGAAGACCTTTGATTGCACTAACAATTTCATCCTCTTTGCATGTAGCTTGTAATATTTTCATCTTCATATATTCACAAGTTCTCAAATTATGTCTTCAAATTCTACATCTTAGCTTGTTTAACCTTAGCATCTCCTTCATAAATACTTTCTATCTTAACCCAAATTTCTTTAGCAGTTTTCAAATCCATCACTTTTACTAATTCAGAATTAGCAAGACTACACAAGAGAACAAACCTTGATTTACCATTGTTTCATAGACCTTGATCTCATCACTTGTTCTTGGTCCATTTGTAGGTATGGTATACTGATTCTTCATTGACTGCTAGTCATCATATCCAAGGTAAACTAGATAGGATTCCATCTTTACCTTCCATAATGCATAGTCTGTGTCATCAAACATAGGGATATTCTTCTTGTTCACCATCCTAGATCTACCTTAAGTGGTTAAGCTTTTCTCTAAGGAACCTTACTTTGATACGAATTATTGAATGAACAAGACAACTGAGAGGGTGGGTGAATCGGTTGTACCTTAAACATTCAAAAAGCCACATTAACATTCATATCCACATTCATATATTAAACCCTTAATATGCTATGATGATTTAACATGAAAAGTAAATAACCAAAATTGAAACAAATTTAACACCATGCACAAGAGAACACCAAATTTATGTGGAAAAACCAAGGAGGGAAAAAATATGGTGAGGATTAGCCCATAATATAAGTAATTGAAAAATTAGTTACAAAGGCTCACTACCAAAGCCCAACACACTGCCCTCAAAGGCTCATAGCTAAGGCTCACTACTGGAATAGAAAAATAAGATAGAGAAGAAATGTTACACATAGAACATGATCTCAATGCAATAGATATTCCACCACAATAGCTCCAAAACCTTTGAATTCTATTCGAATGATTGCAAAAACCTTCTTCCCACTACATCTGGTAATCCAACACTTGAAAGCTTGCATTGCATTTCACAATTTCACACCTTACAACTCTATAATTCACATCATTCGCATCACACACTTGCACACCTCACCCCTCAACAAATCAACTCATATTCATATCTACTTGAACCTTGAAACCTTTCCCCAAGGTCAGTGCTAAAACACTCCCATGGTAGATAAAAGTGAGTGCAAACCACATCAAAACTTAATTTGGACCCAAATCAACAACACTACGCAACTACACACTTCCTTAAACAATATTTATCCTTCTTATGTAATTTAAACACCAAGTGAGACAATACCTATGCAAACACCATTAAAATTTTAAGTAAACAATTCCTCAAATCCAAGGACAAATTGTGAACCACACACCATGCTTTAACATGATCTAGAATAATCCAAAAACACCCTAAAATCCAACAAAATTCTTCGCAAAAACTTTCACCTAAAGAATGTACAAACCTAGTGCACTCAAACTACTCTGCCATACACTATAACTCTGAAAACTATCTTTCGAAGCATAAAACCTCAAATCCTCTTGACTGAGGTAGACGACCAAAACCATCAACACGCCTTTAGAATCACAAGACCTGAAACATAACTATGGAGAAATGCAAAGAAAATACATTTCTCCCAGACACCTCTGCAATGCACAGTCACACACTACTGATCACAACTTCCACTGTACATCAATCCAACACACCAAATATTGAATACAACATCTCTAACAACTTCTCACCAATATTTTTGAACCACATGAGAATATATTCAACCTAGAAGAAATACAGAGAAAAACCAAAACATCTCTCTATAACCTAGAACAAAACTACAACATAATGTTTCCTCTTTTATCAAATTTTCTTAAAAGCACTTGGAAACCAAGCACCAGAGACATATCCACATCATTTTCAGCACTTTTACATCCATATATAGAATCTTATCAAAGTGACATTAAAGGTTAACACCAGTAGCTTAATTGATGGCAACAAAATGAAAAAAATCAAAGCATAGACAACACCAACTATTCATCTTCAACATCAATCTCCCTCAACAAATACATTTGACGCCAATGAGAAAACAAGATTTTTGACATCAATGACAACATAATATGAACATACTTGCAACAATACAATATATTAGAGGAGATAATTTTTCTCCAAAAGGGTATAATTTTTTTAAAATAATAATAGTTTCAAACAAAATTTGATGTCCTCTGAAAACTATGATGTTTTGGTTAAGTTTGGCTTTAAAAATTGTTTCTCTTTATAAAGTGCCTTGCCAAAACTAATCAAAAACCTTTGAATTTCTACCTTAGGAATTTTGACAAACACTTTTCTTGCAACCTTGAAACTGCTAGTTATTGTTTTTAGTTTTTTTCTATTTTGACTTTTCTTAATGCCAAAGATGTTTTGAAATGTTTTTGAACAATGAAAACTAACTACCAATGAAGTAGAATTGATATGCGAGCATGGTTTTACATTTTCCAATGCAAATATATATATATATATATGACTGATACTCACATAAATATGCAGCTACAGCAGTGGGATATTTTTTCATACATTTACTATGTGAACTTCCAACACTAATATGACTGAAAATGAATGATAGTGGCTTCTATAGCTGAGAGGCATTATCACAACACTTTTGCAAGCTGTCTAGGATATGAAAATAATACAACTACAACCAATAAGCATTTTAACAAACACTTGGCATGCAAACTAATGACTCAAATATTTAATCATGGCAATTGATATATTGAAAAATAATTCTCATGCATCCTTATTCCTCCTTAGCTAAATGTATCAATGACATATTACAATTGGAATTCAAATTCCAAGACTCTTGGCATATAATATGATCAAATGCTACTCAAGTATGATACAAATATGCACCTACAGCCACCTTAAGGCAGCAACTCATACAATTTGATATGATAATGCAAGGTATGCTAAATACATGAAAGAACCCAATGTTTATATGTTCTAATAATTGATGAAGATTCTCTAGCCTTAGAAATCCAAATAAAGACTTCTCCAAAAGCAAACCATCCCACAAAAGGTGTCACCCCTGTTCTGGACTGATTCGTCAAAATAAAATTATTCCAGCTGCTAAACAACCTCTAATGCCACCAAAAATCAATGCCAAGTCTCTTGAGATGGAGTGATCCAAATCCCAAGGCAATTCAATGCAAGATATGACCTCAATGAGAAAAATTGTGGGCCTCAAGCAAGCTACTAGTATGACTAAAAATATAACAAAATGTTTCCCTTGACAAAATCATCTTGCACAAAGAAGTTCTATGCAAGCACTAGCTGAAATGATCTCCAATTTGATGTTCAATTCATCCTTCACAAATTTGTCCCTTGGCCACTAAATTTGGCACAATGAGAAGACTGAAATATCTCCTCCAAATTCACCCAACTAGGATTGGTGTTGCACAATCAAAACTAGCACTCTAGAGTCTTCAAACCCTCAAGCGAGCTAAGCATTCAACTTTAACTTCTTACCATGTAGGTAATGAGAAAATGAATTCCAACTCAAGTGTGTCCAAATGCTTAGCCAATATCTTCTTAAATAGATTTCTCAACAAGTCTCCAAGAAGCTTCTAGAATAAAATATTATTTTATTCTCTTAAGTGACTTTTTGATATTATTTTATTTTTAGTCACTTCATTAAATTAATTAAATATAAGGCCACCTTTAAATATTTATTTATTGTGATAACCTTACAAATAATTAACTTAATATTTTATTTAATTTAATTAAAATAATTAATTAGTCATCCTTATGAAATAAATATCAATATTCGGATAACTTAATCAATTAATTTAATTAAATTACTCTACCTCCAATTCGCGAACATGACACTCTTTTTTTGTGAGGTCCCATTGACCTCACTTTTTTTAAAAATAGCAATCAAATTTATCTTAAATTTATAAAAAAATATATCCATATATTTTTTAAAAATTAAAAAACTATAAATGAAACTATATTAATAGTTCTACATTTCATTACTTTATATCATTTTAAAATTTAAAACACAATCACCATTTTTATGTAGTCCAAGTTGACAAACTATATTTGTATTGGTTATTTCCTTTTCAAAAGTGTGACATAGTTATGAATTTTTCTCCTAACACTAACAAACATATATGTAAAGTAAATATTTAGACACAAAGAATATTCTAAGGCCCATATAAAGTAATAGGATCCATTGAATGTCATTGTATGGGTCTATCCATCATCACACATACTCTATAGAAACCTACAAAATAGATTAAATGTAGGCCATGATTAGCTTCTATGATACAAGTAGAAATAAAATTAATTACAATACAAATATTATTATCAATAATTAAAAGAAATAGTATAGGGAGAGAAGGAATTAGGGTTAGATAGATTCCACCCATATACAAATTTATAATTCTTTACCTAGATCAATGGCCCTAGGATAACATGAAATATTGAATCCTAATGTCATGTGGTAATGGTATGTCTAGTCATAGTGACAATTATTTGTAACTCAACACAAACAAGAGTCTTAGTGACACAATATCCCCCCTTTAATCAGTTGCATTTACATAATGTAAGGAATTGAAACAGAGGATTTAAAATAGTACATAAAATGTAAATATAAGCTAAAAATATATTTAAGTGTGTAAACCATATAAACAAATAAATACAATGAATACATTTCATGACAATATAGTATAATTTAAATGATAAGTGCGGTAATTATGTGGGCTAGAAGTGATGTGTAGGAATTAGGTTTCTCCCAATATAGGTAGATGAAAGTGATGATGTGGGCCTTAGTGGACAAAAGCACCCTTGTAGCTAAATAAGGCACGAGTACAAGGATATTCTCTCATGTGACAACATGAGCACATGATGGTTGAAGTGATAGGTCCCTAGAGGTGATAAATATTTTTATTGGAATAACATTTAATTGATAGTGTGGGTAAGGATATGGTGTCCCTATTATCAATATAGATCTCAATTCATGAAATATCATGTAATTGATAAAGTGGGAAAGGTTTTGATTTCCTTAGATATAAGATATGATAAAATAATTTTAATGTGTAATGGGGAAGGTGTGGTGCCTCTGATGTAGGTATAAATTCTAAATATGTGGTTAGATAAATGTAAGTGATGGGAGAAGAAATTATATCCCCAAATGTAAGGGTGACCTTAAAATTATTATGTGGAAATATAGGTTCAATGTGTAGGATCCAAAAATATGATTGGATCATAATTTATGTAATCACCTAGATAATGAGGTAAGGGGGGCCTTGGTGTCTAGATATGGTAATAATTGATAAATGATCACATCCATAGGTATGTATCAAGGTGTAGATAGATGGGAAGTAATGATGTGCTCATGAAGGTATATGTAAATATCTATTTCTCCCCAAATAGAAAAAAATGTAATAGAGAAGGTATGGTTTGTTGGATGTTGTGGTTGTATTGCTGATATTTGGTTATCATTGATGTCAACACTATTACCATTAATGATGCAGGAGCATCCAGTGGTGTAAGGGCAATCTTGCATCACCCAAAAATAGTTAAATTTCAAGTTTCTCGGTTTTTAGATGTTTTTACATTTTTGGATACCCTTTTCGTCATAATGAAATTCCCAATTTACGGTTTTTATTTTCTATTCCTGGGTTGAAAGATATTGCAATTTTAGTTTCCTAGATTTGCACCTAAAAATCTTCCGAATTAGATTTGAGGCACTGAGATTTCCCAGAACGGCCCCAAAACTTGCTGAAATTAGCTAGCTGATTTCAAGCATGTTATTGACTTCGAGACCTTTCCAACGGTTCAAACAGTTCGTGAATCGGAGTCCCAGATCAAAAGTTATGGCCCCAGAAAGTTGGCGCACTTTCTAGAAGATACAATTGCAAATGTTCTTTTGAAATTTGAACTTCAAGTTGTAATTTTTTGATGCCAAACCACCTAAACTCAAATTTGAATGTTTTTTTGGCTCCAAACTAAAGAGGAGCTCTATTTATGGGCGGGTTTCTAATTTTTGGGTAACTTTTTGGGGACAAGCTCGCATATTGTGAAAGGGTTATTCTGTAGCTTTCTGTAACTTGCATGTGTTGTAGAACTTGGGGATTTGAGATCCTCTGCATGTAAGAAGCTCCATTTTCTGAATAATAAAATTATTCTCTTGTTTGTGGGTTATTTTCTAAGTCTCGGGCTGCGCCCTCATCAAGTGGTATCAGAGCAGGTTTTCTTGAGCATGTGGACAGATCACCGATCGTGAGGCAGTTCACACCAGGACCGTGGTTGTGGGTCGAGGTCAAGAAAGATGCCTCCAAGAGTGATGCCTGGTAGGCGTGGTGGTGCCAGAGGTAGTTGAGGCAGCAAAAATGCTAGTGGAAGAGATGCACTAGCAGCCCTCCAAAGACAGATTGATGCGTTACAAGAGCAGTTGAGAAGAGGGTTAAACATGAGGGAGGAAAGTGAGGATGAAGGAGAGGAAGAAGGTTCAAATGTAGAAGAGGAAGAAGAAGCAATTGATCAAGACCAAATGTAGCTAATAAGGGCCATTTCAAAGATCGAGAAAAGACCCAGAGCAGAAGTCCC
>VDFB02328975.1:0-50320 GCA_007258455.2 Sequoia sempervirens
GCTGTAAATGCCAATTACGACCTGCGTCATTCACTATTTTCTTGAGGATTTTTAGAATGGTCTTGTTTGTAGCTTCTGCTTGGCCATTGCCTTGGGGATAGTATGGGGTGGAGAAGCAATGTTGTATTTTGAATTTTTTGTATAATTCATGAACCTCTTGATTCTTGAATGGTGTCCCATTATCTAAGATAATGGCTTGTGGAACACCATAGCGACAAATGAGATAGTTCAGGATGAACTTAGAAATCTATTTCCTAGTTATGTACATCATGGGTATGGCTTCCACCCACTTAGTAAAGTAATTTGTTGTAGTTATGATGAATTTTTGGCTGTTAGATGAAGTGGGAGTGATTTTCCCAATGAGATCGAGTCCCCACTGCGAGAAGGGCCATGGTGTGACGATAGGATGAAGCTCTTGAGATGGAGCATGGATGAGGTCCCCATGCTGTTGACATTATAGACACCTTTTGGCATGATCATGTGCTTCTATTTCCATTGTTGGCCAATAATACCCCATCCTCAGAAATTTCTTAGCTATGGTCATTCCACTCGAGTGTGAACCACATATACCATTATGTACTTCAGTTAGAGCGGTCAATGCCTCCTTAGTGTTTAAGTAGCGTAGTAGGGTTCCTTCTATGCTCCTACAATATAGGGTATCTCCTAGGATGAAAAATATGGATGTCTTTTTGACAAGGGTTCGTTTCAGGTTTGATGGTAAGTCGGCGGGTATGAATCCTATTCGAAGGTATGTATAAATGTCATGGTACCAAGGATCACTGGGACCAATGATTTTGCTCATGAATTCTGATTCTGGTACCTCGAATATGGGCACGAGAAGCTGTTCTATCAATAATTCATATTTTGGAACATTGATGGGGATGTCCAGTAGGGACCCAATTGTTGCCATGGCGTCTGCTGCTCTACTGTTGGCTCTAGGAATATGCTCGAATGTTCTTTCGATGAAGGATTCTTTGAGAGTGTCCACCAATTTTTTGTATGGAGGGAGCTTGTCGTCCTTGGTCCGGTATTCATTGTTCACTTGATTTATTATCAATTGGGAGTCTCTGTATAATTTCAGAGCTATAATGTTCCACTGCACTGCTATTCTAAGACCTATTGTTAAAGCCTCATATTCTGCAATGTTATTGGTCTAGGGAAATGCCAGTTTGTATGACCTTGGTATGCAATCCCCTTGTGGGGTGATGAAGAAGACACCAGCTCCTAATCCATGCTACGTGTATGAGCCATTGAAGTATAGTTTCTAGTGGTTAGCTACGTTGAGGTTGAAAATAGATTCATCTAGAAAATATAAGACAAGAGGATTCTCAGAATAGATAGGTGCTTCTTCCAGTTGGTCTATGATGACTTGGCCCTTGATTGCTTTCCTCTCCACATATTCGATGTCATATTCTATTAATATCATCACCCATTTTTCCATTCTTCCTGTGAGCATTTCCTTTGATAAATCGTGTCGTGTGCAATCATAATATCTATTCTGAATATTTTCTGATCATTCTCTTGATGTAATAGATAGCCCTTTCTATTCCATTTTCATCATCTTGACTAGAAGAGCTCCAAAGTATTGTTGTTCATTATGTATAAGATCAATGATTTCTTTGGGATGGGTGGCATTGAGACTGGTGGTGTCAGTATGTATTCATTTATTTTGTTTAATTCCTCTTCACACTTAGTATCCCATTTGTACGCTACTCCCTTGTGGAGTAGGTGAGAATATGGGTTCTGTTTGTCTGCCAGTTGTGCTATGAATCTTCAAATGGATTGTAGTCTGCCTTGGAGACCTCTCATTTGCTTTAATGTTTCTGGTGTCTCCATGTCAAGGATTGCTTTTACTTTTGCTGGATCCACCTCATTGCCTCTCATTGACACTATATATCCTAAGAGCTTTCCTGATTGTACGCCAAAGATGCACTTCTTTGGGTTTAGTCTGACCTTGTATTCCTCCAGCCTGTCAAAGATGGCACTAAGGGTTTCTATGTGATATTTTCTATTTTTGGACTTAGCTAGAATGTCATCAACATATTCTTCACCTGTCTTATGAATCATGTTGTGGAATATCAATGTCATGGCCCTTTGGTATGTTGCTCCTGCATTCTTTAAGTCGAATGGCATCATGTTCCAACAGTATGTCCCCCATGGACAAGTGAAAGTTGTTTTAGGTTGGTCCTCTTTAGCTATCATGATCTAATTGTACCCTAAGAATTCATCCATTAGTGAAAACATCTCATGCTCCATTGTCATGTCTACTATCATGTCGATGTTGGGAAGCGAAAAGTCATCTTTTGGACATGGCTTATTCAAGTCCCTGAATTTTTTGCAAATTCTGATGTTCCCATTGGGTTTTGAAATAGGTACCAAGTTTGACACCCATTCTGGATAATCTATTGGTTGGATAAATCATGCATCTAAAAGGTTTTTAAACTGCATTCTGACTAGCAGGGTGATTTGAGGGTGCATTTTTTGAAGCTTTTGTCTAATAGGATTTGCTTCTAGATACACTGCTAAGTTGTGAACCACGGTCTTGGGATCAATTCCTAGCATGTCAGTATAACTCCATGTGAAGTTTATTTGTCTTTCTCTTAGGAATGGCACAAGGAGCTCTTGCTCTTCTGATAGTGGTGATTTCGCATAGAATGTGATGTGCAGGGTTGCCTCTATTCCTAGGTTGACTGGATTATATTTTGCTGCCAAGACTACTGACTTATCCTGATGAATAGCTATTAAAGGAAGATTGAATCCCCCATCCTTGGGCACCTCAGAGAGGTTTTCATCATTGGATGCATCCTTTCTTTTTAATTTTTTCTTGTTGGAGAGTGTCACAGTGTGGTTTTCACTCAAGGACTTGGATATTATTCTTAATTTCTCACTTTTGCGACTGAAGGATTCAATTGTTTCCCCATAATAGGAATGTGTGTCCAACTCCATTATAAATCCTGTTTTGTGATCCCCATCTGGAATGTTGTCCCACAATCCCATGAATTCTGAGAGTGCCTCATCATTTTCAAATGTATCAAGAACTGGTGGTCCTTGTTGGTCGTAGATGATGAGTTGGGGATATACTAGGCGAATCTCATAATTTTGGTAGTTTGTTTCAAAATATAGGGTGCTAATCATGCAAAGAGTGGTATCCTCAAATATCCTAGGTAAGTTAGTCAGGTGATCCTCGTCATCGCTACTACTACAGACATCGGTTATATCAAATGTATAGTTATCTATGACTCTACCTGTAGACATTGGTAATCGTAGTTGTGCTGGGGTTGGCTGAGGAGGATTCTTAACCGTTCTAATTGGAGGACTTCAGCCATGTATGGTTATACTCGGAGGGGTACATCCAAGGCCAATATTTGTTATTGGTCGTGTCTCTAGCATGATAGGTATTATGAGCCCATTGTGTCATTTCATCCAAGTCTTTTATTTCTATCATAGCCCATTGCGAGCATCATTTGTAGACCCTTGCTTCTGTCATTCATTGGTAAATCCGGTACTGGTCTTTCATCTTAATATAGCATATGAGATGGATCCACCTCAATAACTTCTCATCCAATATCTCCCCAACTTGTAAAGGTGGGATAGATTTCAGGAGATGTTTGGGATGTGGAGGCTTAATTTATTTGTGGGTGTCCCTGTGATCTAGGAGATTATGGTAACTCTCCTACCAAAAAAGCATTATTAAGGATCTTGTAGCTTCCACAGCCGTTATCTTGGATGATTACCTTAATGTCAGAGATGGTGGGGATAGCGGGAGTGGTGGGTGTCTCTATCGCAGAAGTGGATACGAGAGTGGAAGGATCGATGTATGGTGTGGATGGGCCCTCATCATTTTTTGGTACTTGGGGGATTTTGTAGTACTTTGCTTCAATATTTTTGGACTATGAGAAAGGTTCAGGATCTCCATGGATGGTAACTTCTTGTCCGTTATGTCTAAATTTCACACATTGGTGGAAAGTTGATGCTACTACTTTCATCGTATGAATCCATGGATGTCCTAGTATGATGTTATATGGCAAGTCGAGGTCCAAGACTTGACAAATAGTTTCCATGATAACAGGCCCTACTTGAATAGGGAGTTTGATCATGCCCTGAGACAATCTTTCTTGATCATCATATGCTCTTATCGTGATACCCTTCCCTTTGTCGATAGAATCTTTTGATATTTTCAATTGCTTGATGAGGATTAGAGAACAGATATTCAAACCTGCACCTCCATCCACCAAGACCCTTTTGATTTTTCTCTTATGTACTATGGCTTCCAAATGAAGTGCACGGTTGTGTGATGGTTGAGTGGGGAAATCTTGGTTGGAGAATGTAAGAAGATTAGGCGTAATAATATTTTTGACCATAGCTTGGAATTGCTCCATATCAAGATTTGCGGGGATAGTGGATGAGGCCAACGCTTCTTCAAGTATTTTCATATGGGCAGATGATATTTTTAGCAACTCCATGATGGATATTTGCACCGGTATTCTCTTGAGTTGATCTAGGACATTATAGCCATTAGGAACAGATCTAGATGCAGGTACTTTGTTTGGCTAGGATAATCCTACGATGGTAAGTTTTTTGCCTCTTATGGTGACTCCACAATCTTTGGCATAGGTGCCCTTGATGGTGATGACCATCCAGTTTTCATCTAAGGAGGCACAATATGTTTCATACACATGATTTACGTTTGAGTGGGTGCCTTTCCCTTTATCTTTGTTATTATTATTCCCTTTGTTTCCATGATTTGGCATCGGATTCATATATATCTTAAGATCCTAATTTCCTGTAGGTTGTTCCATGTTTATGATTCTTTTATCGATGAGATCTTGAATTATGTTCTTTAATCTCATGCAACTATTTGTGGTATGGCCTTTGATTTTATGGAACTCATAGAGTTGATTCTCATTATACCAAGGAGGTTTCACATCTAGTTTTTGGTAATTTTCAAATGTGGGTGCCTTGATGAGTTTCTCGTCTATCAACTTGTTCATTATGTCCTCAAGTGGTTCCCCCAAAGTGGTGTATTTTCGCTTGGGATAAATATTGCATTGGGGTGGTCCTCTTTGATCATTGAGATTATTGATTGTGGGATTGTTGTTCGATTGTTGTATTGCATGATGATTGTTTTGGTGTTGGAATTGGATTTGTGGTGCAGGTGTATGTTGGCGAGGGGCCCTAATGACCACCTTGGCATCGACAAAACCATCATTACTAATGTTTTTGTTCCTCTCCCACATGCGAGGTTTATCGTTATAGTTGGATGGTGGGCGGTTGTTTTGTTGTTCGGGGTATGAAGTTGATCCCATAGGTTGAGTCATAAGGGCTCTTTCGATGCTGAGCACCTTGGGGATCAACTGATCATATGTGGTGATGCCTTGAACCTTGAGATGAAATTCCAAGTGGCCTTCAAGGTTGGATATGATGGTGCAAACTTGTTCTTCTGGCATGGTCCACTTGCTCTGATTAGCCTTAGATCACCATCATTGTAGGAATGAGGTGAATGATTCACCCTTTCCTTGTTTCAGAGCTGAGAGTTCTTCTAGACTAACATCCCTTGTAATGTTGCATGCATAATTTTTAATGAATGTGTCCATAATTTATTGGAATGTTCTAATGCCTGAAGGTAAAAGAGAGAACCATTCCATAGCGTGGCCAACCAAACTCCTAGAGGAAATAGCCACATCAGATAAGTATCATCATATGCGACTTCCATGCAATGAACCTAGAATTCCCTGATGTGATCTTCAGGGTTTCCCATCCCTCGATATTTGTCAAATTTGGGGATTTCAAATCCCTTGGGGAATGGTTTCATCACTAGGCTCCTGTCAAATGGATACAGACATAAGTTGCTTGGTGCCTTCGTTGTTCACCCTGATTGAAGATCAAGGACTTGTTGCGAGAGCAACTTGATTTGTGTTGTCACATCATTTTGTGGATCAAGGGGTGGGATGAAAGTGTTTTGGGGTGTTTTGATCATGGGTTGGATGGGTGGGTTGGTCGATGCGTTGTTTGATGGTATCTGTATGTTCTGCCGAGCTAGGTAGGCTTTCACCTGTTGATGTATGAACAATGCCTGTTGTTGATCTTGTTGTTGCTGTGCTAAGATTTGTGCTTGTTGTTGCACTTGTTGTTGTGCTTTTTGTTGTTCCAACAATGCTTGTTGTTGGGCTACCAATTCGGCTGCTTCTTGCTGCTCTTGATATTGCATTATTGCTTGTTGATATGCTTTCAATTGCACTACTTGTCTTTGTGCAAGAAGTTTTTCTTGTGCTTTCGCTTCCTCTGCTTGATATTGGGTGTTTTCCTAAGCTTGAGCTTGTGCTTGCACTGCTTGTGCTTGGGCTGCTTGTTGTTGTAATAGAGTTTGTGCTTGAGCATCCTTTTGTACTTGCAATGCTTGTGTAAGTTCTTGTTATTGTTGTTGTAGTAAAGCTTGGGCTTGTTGTGCTTGTAATGCAGCTTGGGTTGCTTGGGCGGCTTGCGTGGCTTGGGTTGCTTGGGTGGCTTGAGCAGCTTGTTGAGCAGATAGGTGTATAGCTTTTTGTTTTTGCAATTGTTAGAATCCCCTTTGAAAAGAAGCTCGCAATGTTGCCTTGTATTGGCTTGATGTGGTGGAAGTTGGTGGTGGTGGCGGTGGTGGTGGATTCAGAATGGCGTTTGTGGTGAGTGATAATGTTGTGTTGGTGTTTTGAGTGATGGATGGTGGTGCTGATGTGGTTGGTCCTTGGGAGACCATGCTTTACAATGTTACGAGGATGTTTGATGATGTTGCAATTTCTTGTACGTTTTTCATCTGTTGTGTTATCGATGACAAATTTTGAGTGTTTGGCATAATTCTTTTATTGATCTTTGGGATGTTGGTTTTATTGATAGTTGGTAAAGGAGGAAGCCGTAAAACAAGGAGTGGTGTGGATGATGATGGTAATGGTGGAAGGAGTGGAAATGTAAGGGGTGTGAGTCCTTTCAAAAATGTTGTGGCGTCAAAAATGCCCCTTTGTTCGAACATATCTCCCTCCTCTTGCAAATTTGTGAGGAGAGAATTTTGAGGTGTTGCATGAAAAAATGATGATGATGGATCATGATGGAAGGTGAGAGGAACATTCTTATGTAATGGGTTTTCGGGTATGTTTTTTTCCAAGGTGGTGTTTGCATCCAAGTTTTTATTATTAACAAGGGGGTGTGTTCGAATAACATTGAGAAACGCATTTCCCTTATTAATGTTAGGTTGGGTTGGAGCAAAAGATGTCGTGATTTGAGAAATGTTTTGGGTGATTTTTTGGGATGGTGTAGATGAGATGGGAATGGTGGATGAGATTGGAGGAAAAGATGTCTCCACTATGGTACTCACGTAAAAATCTGAAGGTAATTTGGCCCCTTGTTTTGCTAGTTCAAGCATGTATAATGAAGGGTTGAGCCTCATCATGATGTTGATGATTTTATGGTTCTCCAGATTTTGGAGCATTTTAGTTATTTCTTCGTGGGACATCCCAAAAGTAAGATCTTCTCCTTGGTTTTCTTCTTGCGGATTTTGCGATGATGTTGGAAGGTTAACTGTGAGATTTCTAGACCCAATGGAATTCATTTCAGGAGTGGTTTGACTAAGATCACTTGAAGCGGGTGTTTCTTTGTTGGCTTCCATGCTCTTCTTGTATTGAGATCTAGTTTGAACCATAAAATAAGGATCAATTTTTAAGAATGGGAGATGAATCTCTTGATTCTTTGGATTGGTCTTTATTTTATGCCTCAAAGTAGAATATTTTATGATATCTTGGGGATCAAAGGCGATATGATGATGATGATGCAAAAGATGGATGATGTGGATGTTATGATCTTTTGATAAATATTGAAGGAGATACTTGGCTTTTAGGACTTTCAGATATGTTTCGGATTTTGATTTTGATTTGAATTTTGATTTGGGATTTTTCCTTGATTGATTAGTTTTGGTTTGTTTTGATTTTGAACAAATAGACCCTAAGATGTTGGATGAGTTATCTAAAGGGTAGATCTACTCAAAGGATGATAATTTAAGTATGTACAGGAAGAAGGATGCATCTACCCACACCTATTCAAACAAGATGATAGTTTAAGTAAGCATATGAAGAGGGATTCATCTACATATCCTAAGCTACACAAGATGATTTTGATAACTTTGACTAAGCATATTCAAAATGATGCATCTACACATAACTAGCCAAAGATGATTTTGATGAAGTTTTCAAGGATTTAGTCTCAATGTTTTTTGATGATTTTGATTTTACCAAAAATTCTAGTATTAAGGATGATTTCAAGATTTCTCCAAAAGGTGATGGTGAGATGATTTTTTGTTTTGACATTTGAAGGATGGATGGAAAATATTTTGATTTGCTTTGATCCTAAGATGAACCTAAAAAAGACACTTTGTTTTCCTAGACCTAGGTATTAAAGAACATGCAAATACTTCCTAAAGACCTTTATAACCAAAAAATGATTCAATTTGGACATATATTTTCGGATTTCCAACCAATGACCTTCGCTTTGGAATTTTTTGAAAAATCATAAGGCTTCAACACACATGAAAGTTCATTTTTCTTAGCTTTGCTTAATGGCTTCAATTTACCAAAAACACTTTCTTTGATTAAGTTTTAAAACTAATATGTCCAATGTCTTAATTTCTTTGAACACCACAAAGTATGTTATGTGGAAATTTGATGAACTAAACGCAAGGGTTTACCTATTGTTTACTTAAGTAGACAAATCAAGATTTAATCCAATGTTTAGAAACATCTAAGGATGTGAATCCCAAGGGAAAGCAATAACATATGGATTGAGTCAATTGTATTTGTCTTCAAAAGGGTTTGAAATTTGGATGATGATGTTAAGTGTTTGTGTTCAAGATGTTTTTGATCAAGCAATGCATTTTGTAACCCGAGAATAATTACAAACCTATGAATGCGTAAGACAATATTTGTTGGATTCCCACTGTGACAAGTCCAGCTACACTTCTCTTTAGCGAATGGTTAGATGCTTGACCCCACTGGCTCCCCACCATGGCTCATTAAAGTCAATCAGGGAAGCCAAGCATCAACACCCATGAAACTCCCATGGCATGCTTTCCATTTCTACTAAAAGACTGTAAAAGTGTGAGGCGGCTTCAGAATGACCGTTCTTGCACAAACAAATAGATTAAAGGATTTTAGAAAATTCTATCACATGGGTTTTAATAAGGACTTTTCATTTCTGGAGATTGACCCATACGGAAAGAGTCCCCTTTCGAATCCATCTTGTCGGAATCAACCGCGTGATATTGGTGTTTACTCCAATACCCACATTTATATCCCGGTTGGAAATACTCTTGGCTTTAGAGTGTTCTCGGTTGAGTCATTCCATTGGGTGAGTAATTTTTCCCCAAGGTCGGCCCTCTAAGATAAAAAAAAAGCAAGCAAAGAAAAAATCCGTAACTCGATCAATCTTTGATGACACAAAGAAAGAGAATATACACAATGATGCTCTACTCACACTCGCACAAGATTTTGTTCAATTTTAAACCCAAACTGAAGTGTGAAGGTGATTGCTTTATCTCACCCTAAAGTCATGAAAAAGGCCTTTTGATTCTCAAGATCGCTATAAAGCGTGAGAGAAGTGCATATGTCCTTTTTCAATTCCTTTAGTTTAAGTAAGCCTTCACGAAAAACAAAGTTCCATTTGTTCTTTTTAAATCCACAATGAAAAATGTAAGTTCTTTTTAAAACACCAAATGGAAAATGAGAGACATTTGGTTCAATTGTTAACCAAAAAAAAACTTTAGTAAGTTGTATTCCTAATCTTTGTTTTAAACCTTTGCCAAAAACTGGAAAGATTCTTTTTAAATCCAAATGAAAATTAGTGTCCTAAGAAAGAAGAGATAACCATTTCCTGAACAAGTGTTAAAAAAACACTAAAGTGTTAAAAAAAAAACTTTGATCTTGTGAAATATGTTCCTTATGCTTCTCTTTCTTTCATTTTCCTTTTGTTTTCCTTCATTTTCCTTCGTTTTTACCTTCCTCATTTTCCTTCACACCTTTTACCTATAAAGACAATCATGCAAATATTAAAATCATTTTAAATATTAACCTCAAATAATAAAATGATATTTAAAGACTAATGATTTAATAAATGAAGCATCAATAATTTTTATCTACAATTATTACTTCTGACTCTATAATCATGAGCATGGACTTTCAACAAAATCTCCAACTAGCACATATTTAATGAATCTATTAAATGTAATTTTAACAATAAGCAAGGACTTTTATTTGTGACAATCACAGTTGGTATGTCCTTCACTCCCTTAATTTCCTTCCAAACTCTATGAAGCTTTGAAGAGGTTATTATCATACGGTAAGCAAAGCTCATATACATCTAGGAATCTAAAAACCCTTGATACAAAATGTACATAAAAATTCCCATGATAAGATCCCATCCAGCAAAGAAAAGGAACATTTCAAACTTAAAATGGCAGAGCATAGCTAAAGATTAGGCATTTACAAAGGTGAGGATGATATTGGAAGAGACATCAATACTATGTTCTTCCAATCAGATTTCTAGAAAAAATTTTAAAAAATTACTGGGAACCGACCATCGAAGATACCCCATGGTCATGCAAAAGCTGCAACATAAATGTATACATGCACCAACACTTGGAGATAAAAAATTAATCTATTAATGCAACAATGAATGTCGAAGTCAAACCATATATCTATGCATCAAATAATAATTTCCCAGATCTCTACTATATTGATTATCCCTTTTCTAAAAAGATATTGTGCATAGGTATTTAAAATCCAACGTTCGCAACATAAATGGTGCAAGTAGGATGATAGGGTATCATGTTAATGTAGGCCATGTAGGAGTAAGTAAAAGGAAAAGGCAGGTGCATATAATGGATGGCATGGATTTGACACTACAATAGACCAAGATATAACATAATATTAATGCGCTTGCAGAGATTACTGGGGGACGACTTTAGATCAGTTTTAGGCCAATAAATCATCACATGCTCAATCCAACTAACACTTCATTGATGAGGGATGGGGTTGTTAAGAAGAGAAACAACCTAGCTTTTTAGCTAGATTTATGAGCTTATAACAACACAATAGGTAAGTGAAAAGCAGAAAATACAACATTCATTTAAAGCTTTCAAATAGCATAGAGAAATAATTCAAGAGCAAGCAATTGGTGGGTGTAAAGATAGACTCACCAACCGTTCCAGCCTCCACCCTACCTATGCATAAATGAGAAGCATGCAAAGAGATATACGTGTTAAAGAATAAGTCAAGTGAACAACAACAAATAAAAGCTCTTCTCAAAAGTGCTGGTACGGATATGTGCCCATACTATATTGATATGTTTTAGCAAATGAAAAAATTTCTAAGTCACTTTATTTTCTTGTGGTTTAAGTTTACTATAGACAACAAGTAAAGCCTAGTTAGCAATGATAAGACCCAATTGCGTTGTTTTTAGAATGTCATCGAGTCTTACTACAGATTGCATTGTTTGCAAAATTTTCAAACAATTATGTGAATCACAGGGCACTACTAGCAAGAGTACAATGCAGTCAATCTCAGTTAATGCTTTGGACAAAATTTCAAGATAACATAAGTAAACCATGTGTTACTGATAATTTTGTGTACCTCATGTGAGCTGCTATCTCCTATCATGATAAATACAATGTCAATCTCACCATATCTTTGTTAGATCTCATAGAACATTGACCTATTTTTAGAATATTATTGAGCTAAAAAAATAAAATAAATCCATTCATTCTGAAGAATCCTGCCATTAATGATTCTAAACATTTCTCTCAATAGCTCCAACATTCAAAATAGAAAAACAATAGCTCAAGCATTAAAAATCATGTGACACATAGATAAGGCATAGACAAGGAACGTTCCAACAAGTACCATTAGTCAAAACACGAAATGGGTGTTGACCTTATCATTATAGAGTAGCAGAAAAGAATTTAATGTGTTTTAGATATCATTTCATGGAATGCAATAATTGTAGTACCTGCACAAAATAGATTTATTGAAAAAAAGGGTGTGAGAAATTTAAAGCAAATGATATTAGCAGCTAAATCCAAACAAACACTTTTGGCAGGTGAAAGGAAAATGAAATGCGCCCAAAGAAATTAAGATAACTTTCAAATGAATGTAATTGGAAAATGCAAACTCAAAAAGGTATAGAATTTTAAGGACAGTGTCGCGCCTTCAAACTAGGTAGATTTGGATAAGTTTTATTTTTTCTTTACTCAAGATTATGTCCATAAAGATGTTGAATGTTGCAGTCCCTCTATTTGATGCACCTACACGACCAAAACTTGGAAGACCATGATTATCATTGCAAACACTTTGGATGATAAACTATGTATTCTGTTGTCTCATTCCAGCAAAGGAAATAACCACGCCTCATGGTTTGGTTCTTGCTTTATTTTCTTTAAGAATAACTCCCAAAGCATTATGTATCAGAGGTAGCATATGTAGAACTAGTAAATCAATAATTTTTAGAAATTTACTGCTCTCCCATTAAACATATGCTTGAATGGTGTACCAAACTCTCCAATAAGGCTCATGAGTTAACAAATAAAGAATGCAAAGATTTAGAAAATAAGTTGGCTGCATGTTTACTGAATCTTAAAGTATTCCTATGAAGCAGTGTAAAGAAAACTCCTGGTTAAAGACAAAACATAGATTAATTTCCATCAAATGTATGAATTGAGTGCCCTCCTTCTAGCGCCATGATGAAGCACCTAAAATCTGCAAAACTCTAAAACCTCAAACATGGGTTAGTTGTATGCAAACTTTACCAAAATGCTCCTATGACATAACATGTAAATGCTTACGAAAATGCAACAAATAACAAAAGGGATCAAATAGACATTGCAAAAGCATAGCATGTACCTATTCCATATTGGATTGGTGTCAAATGTGCAAATGACCCTTTCCCAATCCTTGCTAAAACTCACAAGATGCAATGCAATGGTGATGGGAAAAATGAATTCTCAATTGAAGAGAGTAACTTTGCATGAGGGTGTAGATGATTTGATGAAGAATCAACCCTCTACTTATAGATTCTCAAGTTGAAAGAATGCTCATAAGTGAGCAATGTGGGATAAAGATTGGATCAATGAGATGAGGCCACTTGTCACATTATGATAGGTTGAGGAATGTGCAAGTTTTGGCCAATGTGCCCAAGAGGGGGAGATTCAAATTTGAATTTGCGAATTAAATGTTGAGAGGGGGACATGAAAGAGAGAAGTTATTGCAATGTTGGAAGGGACAAGTCAACTTGTCTTCATTTTCAAACTTGAGAGAATATTCCATTTTTATGCCAAGTTGAAAGAAAATGATGAATTTATAAATGAATTAAGATGATTTATTCGTGCAAGTGGGAAAAGATAGAGGATGTGATGGGTGGTTAGATTAGGTTAATCAGGATTAGATTAGCTTAGGTGATGATTAGTTGATTTTGACCCATTTGACTTGAATATTTTGATTTATTTAAATCAAGAGGGAGAAATATGAATTTTGAGATTTAATTAAATAATTTTTTGATTTATTTAATCAAAGAGGGTATGATAGGCTTAAATTAAATAAAGTTAATTTATTCAATTTAAGTGGATAATCCTTAGAGATTGAATTAAAATGAACCTGATTTTCCTAATGAATGGATTTAATTAACTTGATTAATTTTATGAGCGGATGAATGTGAACTTGGTTTACTTGATGAATAGACCTAATTAAATGCATAATGCTAATTTTGCATGTCTACAATACACACACACACACACACACATATATATATATATAGATATATATGTATATTTATATATATATATATATATATATATATATATATATATATATATATATATATATATATATATATATATATATATATATATATATATATATATATATATATATATATATATATATATATGTATATATATATATATGCATACATATATATACACATATACATACATATATACATACATACATATATACATATATACATGTATGTACATATATATATAAATATATGTAGATATATACATATATATACATACATACATATCTATATATATATATCTAAAGTTAGATGCACATATATACATATTGTTGATTGCACAAAGCACAAAAAAAATGCACAGTAACAACCCTATGCAAAAATATAACCCAAGGTGGCCAACAACAATCGACAAAAAATGTATCATGTTAACGATTTTATTCCATTGCAAACACAACTAGAGAATGGAAGCCATAAAACAAAGCCCACAAAAAATCACAGTCACAAACCCATGCAAAAAATATACTCTTTTTTGAACAAAACCTTATAGAAAATTGAAAGAATCTATCCTTTTCAATAGCACCCTATCAAAAATTGAAATAATATAGCCTCTTCAACAACACCTTATCAAAAATAAAACAAGATAGCCTAAGCTAGAGAACAATAATAAAAAATGTGCAATGAAATAAAATATAAATTGTATATCAACAACATAGATAGAGAAATCCACAAAACCCATGCAAAATGATAGCCACAAAATGCCAACCATAAACAAAACAATATTTCTTTTAAAAAAAAATACAGTCTTTTCTCAACAGTGCCTTAACGAAAATTGAAACACTTCCCAATAGACCTTATCAAGAATGAGACAATATAGCCCAAGTTAGACAACAACAATCAACAAAAACTGCATAACATTAACAATTTTATTCCGTTCCAAACATAGCCACAAAAAGGAAAGTCATAAAGAGAAAACCAAAAAATTCATAGTACATACATATATACATACATATATATACATACATATATATACACATATATATAAATATATGTATATATATACATATATATGCATATATATATATATATATATATATATATATATATATATATATATATATACAAACACGCATATATGTGGATCATGATGGGCCAAAAAGTGGCGATACGATGGGTATGTGACAACTTTTTTTACCCAAAATTAATGAAATGAAAAGGGTTTTAAAGTAGATTCTCAGCTTCCACCAATATAAATTATGTTTTACTTTGAATTTAATAAATAATTATTATTCATTTTCTATTTGAATCACAACTAAAGTCCGATTGATAGGCTGATTGAAAAACATCTATAGCTTTCAAACAATATCATATTTTTTCAATTCACAACATGTGTCACATTATATGCTTCACATACTATAGGATTAAAATAAAAAAATTAAATTTCATGAAGTTTTGACCAAGTTAAGGTGGTTAGACATACACATTTTTATATTTTAAAAGTTGTAATAAAAAAATCATAATTAATTATTTACTTGGAAAAAAAATTACAAAAAAGATATGCATCACATTGGGACATGATTCCTCTACTTATATCTAAAATATTATAAAAAAATATTATCATTTTATTGTGGTTAGGATGGTCAGACAGACACCTTATTTTTTTCCCTGAAATTTAAGTACTATTGCATTGAAATTTCAAATTTTTACCAAATAGATTTTTTTTTGTTTTAAATAAACCTGATAGTTTAGAAACTAAATTAAATTTTCTAAAGATTCTATTCTTATATATTTTTAAAATAATATAGATAACTTATTCACATTTTTATGTCAAGTTGCCTAACTTTGATTTTTCTAATTTTTTGGCCACTTAAGGGCCTATTTTGCATGATGATCCTGCACATACACACACACACATATAGATATATCTGAAGTTAGATGCACATATATATAGATTTTTGATTGCACAAAGAACAAAAAAATGCACAGTAACAAACTAATGCAAAAAATATAACCCAAGGTAGCCAACAACAATTGACAAAAACTACATCACGTTAACAATTTTATTCTATTGTAAATGTAGCCAGAGAATGGAATCCATAAAAAGAAGCCCACAAAAAATCACAGTCACAAAACCATGCAAAAAATATACTTTTTTTTGAACATAACCTTATGAAAATTGAAAGAATCTAGCCTTTTCAACAACACCCTATCAAAAATTGAAATAATATAGCCTCTTCAGCAACACCTTATCAAAAATAAAATAATATAGCCTAAGCTAGAGAACAATAATCAACAATGTGCAATGGAATCAAACATACACTATATAACAACGACCTAGATAGAGAAACCCACAAAACCCATGCAAAATGATAGCCACAAAATGCCAACCATAAACAAAACAATATTGCTTTTAACAAACAACATAGTCTTTTCTCAACAATTCCTTCACAAAAATTGAAGCACTTCTCGACAACACCTTATCGAGAATGAGACAATATAGCCCAAGTTAGACAACAACAATCAATAAAAACTGCATAACATTAACAATTTTATTTTGTTCTAAAAATAGCCACAAAATGGAAGCCATGAAGAGAAAACCACAAAAATTCACAATAACAAACCGATGCAAAAATATACTCATTTCTCAAAAAAACCTTAGAAAAAATTGAAACAATATAGCCTTTTCAAAAACACCTTTTCAAAAATTAACAGTGACAAACTCATCAAAAAATATACTCTTTCCTGAACATAACCTTATTGAAAATTGAAACAATATAGCCTTTTCAACAACACCTTGTCAAAAATGAAACAAAATAGCCTAATATAGAGAACAATAATCAACAATACCTAATGTAATCAAACATAAAGTGCACAACATTAACTATTTTATTCCTTTGCAACCATAACCACAAAATGGAAGCCATAAATCAAACAATATTGGTTTCAACAATGACCCAGATGGAGAAACCCACAATACCATAGCCATAAAACCCATGGAAAATGATAGCCACATAACACCAACCATAAACGAAACAATATTGCTTTTAACAAACAATATAGTCTTTTCTCAATATCACCTTATCAAAAATTCAAACAATATATCCTTTTTAATAGAACCTTTTCGAAAATGAGACAATATAGCCTGAGCTAGACAACAACAATTGACAAAAACTACGTAACGTCAACAATTTTATTTTGTTTCAACATAAACTATAGAAAAATAATGAACAATTCCCAATGAGATCTAACATAAACTGTATAAAATTAACTATTTTATTTCATTGCAACCATAACCACAAAACATAAGCCATAAATCAAATAATATTGGTTTGAACACTAACCCAGATGGAGAAACCCACAAAACACAAAAAAATTACAGTTGCGAATCCATGCAAAACCATAGCCACAAAACACGAACCTTAAACCAAACAATATTCATTTTCACAAACAATATACTCTTTTCTCAACAACACCTTATCAAATATGAAACAATCAACATTACCTTATCGCAAACAAAACAATATAGCCTACCACAAACCATCAAGCACAAATGAAACAATATCACAAAGGGTTTTTTTGATATGCACCTCTTCCCACTTGCTTCAAAAAAACCTCTTTTTGCTAGCTTTCTCCAGGCTACCTTATTTCTTGAAGCTTGCAAAAAGATGCATAGCCTCAACAATTTTATTCCATTGCAAACATAGCCAAAAAATTGAAGCCATAAAGAGAAACCCACAAAAATTCACAGTAAAAAACCTATGCAAAACCATAGACACAAAACATGAACCATAAATGAAAGAATATTTGTTTTTTATAAACTATAGAGTGTTTTCTCAATAGCAGCTTATCAAAATTTGAAACAATCAACAATACCTTATCATAAATCAAAAAATATAGCCTTCCACAAACCACAAACCACAAATGAAACAATATTGCAATGACTTTTGTCGATATGCACCTCTTCCCAGTTGCTTCAAACACACCTCTTCCCACTAGCTTTCCTGCACAAAATTGTGCTGCCACAATAATGGGTTACACTTTTTGGGACATCCTGATTTTTGCCTGAAATCACATATTTTTAGAAAATACAATGATTTATGACTTTAAAGGTTCCATTTAAATTATTTTAATTAAAGAGGATTGATCAAACCCCCTTAGATCAAACCCCCTTGGATAGAACCTTGTTAGATTTAAACCATACCTATAATTGAGTCTCCTCTACACCTATCAAAATGCTGATAAAAAACCACTTTTGATTTACCTTTTGGGTGATCAAATGAATTCATTTAAAATTTATGTTTTGTAATCTTCCAGCTCTTATTATAAGCCTCCCAAAAAGTATAATTTTAAATATGTTTAATTTGATTATTATATTTATTTTTTATTTCTTGTGAATGTAGGATTTTCAATGAACATCAAGTTCTTTATTTCACTCATACGAAAAAATAGAAAAATAGAGAAATTGTTTTATAAAAAACATATGTGCACTAGGTATTGATGTCCTTATTCCAACAAAAAAAGAATAAGTTAATTGAAATGAATACAAAAAAAGTTATGCGGACCAAAGAAAACCTCTATCCAAATTATAATTACGCTAACTTGGAAAATTAATTAAAAAAAAATTATGAAAAAATATTCATTCCCTAGATATTGGTGTGAAAAATTTGTATTTTAAAAATTAGAATTGTATCCTATCTATAAAAAAAGTTATGCGGGCCAAAGTGAACATCACTTTTTAAAAATGCTGATTAGTAGAAAAAATAGGTTAATAAAAATTACATAAAATGATTCACAATTTATTTTTTATTTTTTTATAAAAAAATATAAGGGTATGTGCAGGATCATGATGGACCAAAAAGTGGTAATATGATGGGTATGTGGCTGATGACTTTTTTTTTACCCAAAATTGATGAAACAAAAAGGGTTTTAAAAGGATATTCTCAAACTTTCCACCAATATAAATTATGCTTTACTTTGAATTTAATAAGTAATTATTATTCATTTTCTATTCAAATTATGACTAAAGTCCCGATTGATAGACTAATTGAAAAACATCTATAGCTTTCAAACGATCATACTTTTTTGAATCAAAAAATGTGTCACATTCTATGTTTCACATACTATAGGTTCAAAAAAAAATGAATTTCGTGAAGTTTTGACCAAGTTAAGGTGGTTAGACATATGAGTTTTTATTTTTTAAAATTTGTAATAAAAAATCATAATTAATTATTTACTTGGAAAAAAATTACAAAAAAATATGCATCACATCGGGACATGAATTATCTACTTATATCTAAAATCTTATAAAAAAATATTATCATTTTATCGTGGGTAGGGTAGTCAGACAGACACCTACTTCTTATTTTTTCCCTGAAATTTAAGTACTATTGCATTGAAATTTCAAATTTTCACCAAATAGATTTCTTTTTTTTTAAACAAACCTCGTAGTTTAGAAACTATATTCAATTTGCTACAGATTCTATTCTTACATTTTTTTGATATAATATTGATAACTTATTCAAATTTTTACTTCAAGTTTCCTAACTCTGATTTTTTTTATTTTTTTGCCACTTAAGGGCCTATTTTTTCCATAATGATCCTGCACATACCCATAATTAGAATCTACACTAAATATCTAAAAAATAACTAGTTTGATTCATTTTCAAAACCTTAATGTTTTAGTTGCTATAGGTGTAAGAAAGTGAATGTCTGGTGAAAAATCTTGATTTTAATGTCAACATAAAAATGCCACATAACCTCCAACCACCTTCATAGAAGCTGCACAAGGCTTGATCGAACTTGCACCATCATAGAAGCTTACCCTCCTCGCTTATGACTCTAATAGCAAGTGTAGCAATAGAATGACACCCAACAATGCCTTATCGAAAATTTCATAGAAATTTGCTATGTTCCCTGAGGCGTTAAATGCAAGGTGTTATTACAACCATCGCCAGTACACGTAAAGCATACAACAATTAATGTTGATGCAAACTAGCGTTTAATTTTGGTGGCCTTCTCTATCCATGCGGTGGGAAATACGCCACCCTATTTGTAAGGCATCCAACAACCGCCTCTGCCACCTTTTTCACGATCGGTGGAAGGCTTAAAAAATGGAAACACTGACGGATAATAGGGAGGCCGACGAAAATTTTGACCAAAGTTTTTAAAAATAAAAAGACCATCTGCCACCTTTTTCATGACCATCGAAAGACTAAAAAATGGGGAGGCTGATGAAAATTCCAACCAAAGTTTACACAAATATCCGATCGGCTAATTATTGAAGACTAAAAATAATGGATAAAAAATAAAATGCCACCTTCTTCTATCTTTCCAAATTGTCAACCAACTTTCCATGACATTCTTCCTCAATCCACTCGAGTTTCTTATACCTTAAAATCTATTTAACTCCTTCAATAAATTCAAAGTCTTGGTATGAAGTTATTTAAAAAAGGTGGCATGTTTGAACTCCACTTGACCTTAACTTCAAAATGGAAAATAAAAAATAGAAATCACTAACAAAACCAACGAAAATAATACCAATGAATGACTATTTTAAGAAAATCAATATTCATTACTATAAACTGAGATAAATCATACTTTATTCCACCACTTAGCCCTTAAGGAATAATTAGTAAATTTGAATGATTTCCAAATCTAGCTAGATCTAATGAGCTTAAAGCCCATGTGGCTAATATCTTAAGGGTTGACAAGGTCCTCTTAAGGAATTTAAAATATAAATATTAATATTTAAATAATATGAAACAAAAAGTTATTTAAGGTTTAACATATTTACTAACAAAAGGATGAAGAGCGTAATGAGAACATTGCAAGTAAGGAAATCCAAGACAATGCGGATAAGGACAAAAGGATTGATATGGACTTGGAAAAAATAAAAATGTTGTGAAGATAATTACTGAACAAAATAACAAAATGGCAACACATAATGCTATCATTATCAACGCAATGACTGAAAAACTGGATAAAGCTCAACAGGGGTCCTTGGTTGTTGATTTGGAAGATGTGAAAGATAAAAACCAGGAAGAGGACATAGGGATTTCAAAGAGAACCAGGGCTAATCTAAAATGGAAGGCACCCCCCATGACACAAATGATTCAAACTTTCAAGAAGGGTGTCCAAGATATGCAGGATTTGGAGGCCGAGACTGAGATTGTTCTGAAGACTCTGGATTAGTTACTGCTAGTTTTTTGGTTTGCGCCTCAGCTGGCTCTTTGGTTTTCCTTCCTGGCTTTTTTGGCTGGCTACTATTTTTTCAGGTTTTTTCTTTTATTGCAGCTAGTTTAATTCGCTAGACTTTTTTGTCCTTTCCTATTTTATGTTGTAAACTTTGTGGTTTTGGGTCCCTATAATACCTGTTTTTTCCTTTATAAAAAACAAAACTATCATTAGCATATTTATATTATTACCATTATTTATATGTATGTATGTATGTATGTATGTATGTATGTATGTATGTATGCATATAAGATTATGTATTCAAATATATATGTTTCTTTATGAAATAAATATATAATTATATATGCATAAATATAGATTACAATTATATAAAATCATAAATAAAGATGAATGAGAACATCTCTAAGAAAAAATCATGCACAAAATGATTGTTAAACGAATTATGCCTTAGATCTTATTAACATTTGAATTTAAAAGAAAAAAATAGAAATATAATGTATAAAAAGACAACATGTTTCCAACCAATCTCTTGGAACTTACCAAATAGTGCTTCTCTCATGATTGTTAATTTTCATCTATGTGTAGGATCATGATGGGCCAAAAAGTGGCAATATGATAGGTATGTGGCTGGCGAGTTTTTTTTTACCCAAAATTGATAAAATGAAAATGGTTTTTAAAGGAGATTCTCAGCTTTCCACCAATATAAATTATGCTTTAATTTGAATTTAATAAATAATTACTATTTATTTTCTATTTGAATTATGACTAAAGTCCTCATTGATAGGCTAATTGAAAAATATCTATAGCTTTAAAACAGTATCACATTTTTTGAATCTGAAACATGCTTCACATACTATAGGATTAAAAGGAAAAAATTAATTTCATGAAGTTTTTACCAAGTTAAGGTTGTCAAACATATGAGTTTTTATATTTTTAAAAGTTGTAATAAAAAAATCATAATTAATTATTTACAAGGAAAAAAATTACAAAAAAATATGCATCACATTTGGACATGAGTCCTCTACTTATATCTAAAATATTATAAAAAATATATCATTTCATTGTGGTTAGGGCTATAGTGCCCCTCCATTGTGGCCCTTTTGGATATTTATGTAAGTGTTATTGTGTTTTTGTTGTTTAACATGTTAACAAATTATTGTGGTGAAATTAATATTTTATATGGATTAGGTAATCAGTTAATTAAATCAACATTACTTATCAAATAAATTAAATAAAATTAGAATTATAATAATAATTAATAAGGCAATTATGTGAAATAATATGCATATGGTTATTATCAAATAATTAAATTAATTAGTTTTACAAAAGTATTTAGTTGATAATCTTGCGGGGATAATTATTAAATAGGACAAACTAGTTTAACTTTAAATAAAGCTTAAAGATAAGATTTCAAACAAGTTGTTAAAGCAATGAAAAAGATAGAAAGTTTTGGCATGCGAGTGCACATGCAAAATTTTGAGCTAATTGTTGAAAATTACTATTTTATTGGAGTTTTTTGAGTTTTAAATGAGATTTTTTCCTTCAGAAATAGGACATTTTTCTTTTCCTTATGTGTTTAATTATGAATTTGAGAGAGATTTTGAGAAGAGGCACGTTTTTGGTTGTGGAAGGGAAAAATAATTTTGGGGTCTGTAAGAAATTAGGAGAGCAATATTTGTGTTCTGTGTGTGATTGAAAAATAATTTCAGGGGTTTCAAAGAGTTGGTTCTAGTGGTAGAAGTTGGATCTCAACACTAGACTCTTGCTTCAACTAGCGATTGAATCAGGTTCGCTTCGTTCCTGCTCGTACATTCCTGATTAATACAATTTGAATTCTTCCACTATCAAGGTTTGTCGATTGATGTACATGCTTTACATTTTCTCTCTTTGTGGCTTACATTCGATTTTGCATATACTTTGATTTTCTTCAAAGATTCAATTTGTTTGGAATTAATAAGTTTGTTGCACTTAGGAGATTTCTTGTGATATTTGTCGTACCCCTTGGTTTATTAGTATTTGATTTCCATGATAGTTCCTTTCTTACTATCCATCTAAAATAATTAATCTGTGCAATCAGTGTGGTGGGCATCACTTTTGGACCATCAATCACTAGAAGATTGATTTCTTAAGTGTAAGTCAGATTATAGGTAAAATTATTCTATTTGGAGATGCCCTACTATCTTCTATGGTCATGTTAATCCCCAATTGGTTTGTAGTTCTTCTCCTCTTAGCCATGTCATTTTAGCGTCGATTTAAATTGGCACCTTAGTAATATGGTATTGGGCCCAAGATAGCCAACACAGGTATGAGGGTCAGCCGCACACATCTAATGATCAACTATATATGTAATGCAACAAAGGTTACTGGTGTGTGAGGCATGTGTAGTTCTCATTTGCTAAACCGGCGTGACTTCATGCACCCAGGACACTAGAAAACCTTACAATGTTAGGAGGTGTTCTAGAGTTCTTCATTAATTCAAATATTTTGAGAGATTCCTTGCAAAATCTATTTGTACATTTTTCCACAATGCTAATTTATATTCCTACAACAACATTGCATCAATCCCTTTTTTTGTCTGCTAGTAATTGTAGATGTCAAAATCTGCATTTGGTTAGTTTAAAATAAAGCAACATTTCAACATCCCTATGGAATAATAAGCCATGTTAATCATGTCATAAATGAAACAAGGGAAACCAAATAAAATCATACAAAAACATGACATTAAACCTATCCCTTAGTGGATTGGTGTCACATGTGCTAGTGACCCTTTCCCAATCCTTGATTGATAAGCTAGTGATGAAATTGTTATGGATATGGAGATGCTAAATGGACAAAATCAAATCTCAAAGAGAATGACCTTGCATCAAGTTGTGTAGATGATGGATATGATGAAGTGAAGTGGACAAGATAAAATCTCAAATGAAGAGAGTGACCTTGCAAGAGATTGTGGAGGATTTGCTCAATGTTGAAGCTTCTATTTAAGGATTTTCAAAATGCTAAGTGTTGAAGAGAGACCAATGTGGGACTAAGATTAGACAAATGAAAGAAGGACACTTGTCAAGTGGTGATTGGTTGATGTATGTGTAAAATTTGGGAAGAGTGCCCATGAGAGGGAAAATTTGAATTGAAATTTTGCAATAAATTTTGAGAGGGGGACAAGAAAAACAACAATAAATGCCATGTTGGAGGGACAAATCAACTTGTCATGATTTTCAAATTTGAAGGCCATGTTGAGTGAAAATGAGAGTTTTAATAAATCAATAAAATTGATTTATTTGTGTAAGTGGAGATATCTAGAGAATGCAAGTGGGTGAGATTAGTATTTAATCACGGTTAGATTAAATAAATGATGATTATGTTAGTTTAATGATGATTAGGTGAGTTGACTTTTAGGACTTTGATATTTGATTTATTAAAATCAAAAAATGATGGAATATGATTTAGGATTTGATTTAAATGGATGTTTGATTTATTAAAAGGTTGATGATAATGTTTATTTGATAAATGACCTTAGGAAATGAGATTATTTAATGAATGGATGAAAGTGATGAATGGGCCTAATGTGAGACCTAATTTGACTGAATCCGATTGAATGCATAATGTTAATTTTGCATGTCTACATTTTGCCCCTCTTGAAGCAATGTACTTGTTGCGTTGGTTCAAAGAATAACTAATCAAAATTCAAAAAATTCCTGATTTTAAAGATGCCTAGCGGAAAGAAGTACACCGGTACATTGCCCCTCAAGAGATCGAGTGAAAAGATTCGATTTGAGGGTCGATCTCATAATAAAGAGGTTAAAATGGATGGTTATGGATGATGATGCAAATGAGATGATTTTAAGATGCTTAGAATAACAAATCTATATTATCCTAAACAACTTAAATGATGATATGTTGTGAAATGGATGAGATTGATGATGTGATATGCTATGATTATGCAATGGATGATTTATGAGATGCTTAGACTAACAGATCTATATTATGATGATGATATGAATGCATGATGGATGCATTATGGATGCATGATGGATGAATTGGTGATGATCTGATGTTAGCACAAAAATGAGATGATGACAAGAGGATCCAACAAGTCCATGATCTGACGAGACTTTATTAGAGATGATGATGATAGATGATGATGATGAATGGATGATAAAAATTGGATGATTTGCTTATCAAGGATTGGGATTTTCAAAGGGTCACTTACTTTATGTTTGATAACACGCCTAAGTACGATGCATCAAGGTATGAAGGACCAGGATGGCATTGTACTTAGTGTGATGGACTTTGACTCGACAAATAGATAGGAGTATTCCTGTTCACACCTGACATACGTAAACCTTGCTAGGATGCACCTTAGAAGTTTTAAACATCTCAGACCAAAACACGGAGAGGTATAACCAATCAATGCAATAGTCAACAAGCCATCCAAAACATCCTCTATACATATCTAACAAAGAAAGTATTCGCCAAGTTATTTTACAAGAACGTCCAACAAGCACAGCAGATAAAAGATAATGATCGTTGCCCCATTCCTATCTCTCTAAATCCTTCATTCGGATATCATCGAGAGGTCCTTGGAATGAGCGCAATAAGATAAATCAAAAGAAAAGATCAAGTACGCAAACAAGCTAATGTTCTTCATACCTCTAGCCAAAGGGATGTGTTTTGATAGGATAAGAATCCAAGGTGATATCCAAAATGATGCCCATTGTTGAAATGATATATCCTAGGAGATGCATTGTATAGGATGATGATGGTTTGATAAGTTGATGGATAGGATGTTGATATAAAATTGACTGACATGTCTGAAAATGATCAAGAGTTTGATTTTGTTTTAAAGGTCTGTTGTTTCGATTTTGATTTTATGATTGAAGATTGATTTTGCCGACTGCTGTGATTGTTTCTATTTGTTTTGCCAAAGGATGAAGGTGATGATCAGTTTATTATGGATGATTGATTATTGTGGGTGCAAGCAAGATGAGACGGATGGATTTTTCAAATATTTGGATGTTTTTGACGTTTTGAAATGTTTTGAGGCTATTTTTGGATTTTGATGTTTTTTGGATGTTTTTGGATTATGGTGTTTTTTGAATGTTTTTGGATTTTGATGTTTTTCGAATGTTTTTGGATTTTGGTGTCTCAGGGGCTGATCAAAGATGAGCCTTGCCTATGTTTAAGCTTAGAGATGACATAGTTCGGATTCCAATGTTTTTGATGTCTTTTTGATTTTTTGAGTGTTTTTGGATTTTTGGATATTTTGGATGTTTTTGGATTTTCTGATTTTCTGATGTTTTTGGATTTTCGCATGATTTTGACGATTTGGATATGGATATGTGTGATGATATCAGTACTCTGTTTGGGATTTTGCTGAAAACCAAGCTAAGTTTGAACGATCGAGTCGATGGATTGATGATGATGATAACATTGTTGAGGATACACAACAATGCAAGGATTGGATTGATCAGGATTGATGAGGATAACATTGTTGAGGATGCACAACAATGCAAGGATGGATGGATTGATTGAGATTGATGAGGATAACATTGTTGAGGATGCACAACAATGCAAGGATGGATGGATTGATCGAGATTGATAAAGCTTGGTTTGGAACAAAAGTTGTTCGAATTATTTGATGTGTCGTTTGACGTTGAAGTGTGTGTTAGATGCAACTGATATTGATTGTTTGGATTGATGTTCGATGAAAGATAAAGTTTTGATAAGGAATGTTTGTTCGTCAAAATATGCCATGGGCTAGTGATTTGGATCACAAATGCTTTGATCAATTTGGCTTCACGTCTTCCAATGTTCAGATCACCATATAAGGTGAATGATATAGATCGAGATTTATTCTCAAAGCAGGATGTAAATACATCTGCCCCCAATGTCTAGGAATGTATGGAATGTGATGGGTGGATGCTTGGATAGGTGTACGGATGGATGGATATGGATTATCTTGTGATAAGATAAGGTGTTCGGATAACGAATGCTCATTTGGATAATGCTTCATAGCTCAGATAATGTTGTATAGGATAGGATCAATGAAAACGGCCCATGCCAAGATGTTTACCATAAGCAAGCGCAAAGTGTGCCCCAAAATTTTATCAAGATCAAGATAACTAAGATGATGGATGCAGATATATGCGAATGGATTGGATAAATGGTTCGTGGATGGATGGATTTATTATGGATAAGATGGATGGAATGCTCAATTTATTATGGATGGGATGAGATGCTTTCAACTGAATTGGTGCACATAGATGCTCGATTCTACACATGACCCCTGTTTGCTAGGTTTTCATCATGATCTTGCCCAAAGCCACGCCCATGCGGTTTTCACTAGAGGACAATTTTTTTTTCTTTACTATTTTCAATCATTTTTCTAATTTTTTTGGATTTTCATATTTTTGAATTTTTTTTTTTCTGAAAGATTTTAAGCTCATGTTGAATCATGAGTTGTTGCTAATGTAGATGCCCCTGTCATAATGTGCCATCGATATCCTGCTTGAAGGAGTTGCTTTGCTAAGATACGTGCACTTGAATGTAGCTTTTGGGATTCTTGATCTGCTTCATCGATACCGGAGTTAACTCTGTCTTGGTGTGTACATCACGATAGAGTTCCTTCAGAATCCTTATGATGAAGAGTCATTGCCAATACATGGTCAATGTAAGAACTGGATATCATGCATGGAGGTGTGGATGGAGTGTGTTTAGGGATAAGAGATGGATTGGTTGACAGTTTGGAACTTTTGACTCTCCAAACTTGGGAAGATGAGCAATGATGGGTGGATACGGAAGTGTGTGTGGAATTAGGACCAACTGCTTGATACACTTTGTACGTCCCTTGAAAAGCCTACTTTTTCCTTTTCAGACATCTTTGATGGATACTTTTCCCTCTTGTATTTTGCCCCACAGTTTCTTTGACTGATGGAGTTTGATAGGGATGATCTTTCTTTGTATTTTTTGGTATCCATGCGTATTTGATTTGTCCATCATGCTTCTTAGCTTCTTTTGATTTGATAATATTTTTTGTGCTTTGATTCAAATCTTTCTTTTGACGTTGGTCCCAATTCATGGATGGGGTGATGGATGGATGAAGATTCATGGTATGGCTGGTTGTAGTATTGGCAATGGTTTCACCATAAAGATTCTTTGTGATCCCTATGTTGATGTTCACTTGAGATGAGGTTGCCCCCAGTATGGTGGTAGTAGCACCTTCGTTCCTTGATTTTTCTTGCTTCGAGGTGTTTTGTTCAGTAAACGTGCTCTGACAAATGACCACTGTAGATGACATTAGTTCAATTTGTTGCTTGGCTAACTCTGGATGTTCTATCTGACTTGTTTCCTTGAGCAGATAATGATGGATATCTTTATTCATGATGTCCTTAGTCTGCATTTGTGATATATCTGATACTGATGTTGATAACTCAGTTTGACTATAGGAGTTAAGAATCTTCTCTTTTTGTGTAACAAAATCTTGTTCTAGATGAAGATCATCTACGTGCCCATTTGTAGAAAGCATCTCATGGGTAGACGGAGGAGTATGTGCTACATGGATATGATCATCTTGCATGGATAAGAGAGTTTCCATTAGCTTATTGTAGTATCTTGAGGATAAAAATTCTTGATCTTGAATGATTTCAGAGTTGCTTTCGACATGCTTTGGATCAAGTTTTTGAAATGGGTCAGTTTCAAAGGATGGATTTCTTACAAAGGATTCTTGGATATCGACATTAGGCATGGTCAAGTTCAAGGTTCCTTCAGCATCTGTAACCATGAGGTCAAAGGGGATCAACATGTTTTGAAAATGACCATTGCTAGTCTACCTTAGTGAAAGATTTTGATCTTGCTTTGGAATAACTTCTTGAGATATGTCCTCTAACTCATAAGGAAATGTAGAGACATTTTCAATATGATCATTGGTCAATGGATCATGCATTATGTCAATTGGATAAAATAGTCCTAACACTCCTTGAAATAGATCACTAAAGAGTGGCTCTTGATGTATGGCGATTTGATCATCAGATTGTGTAGATACATCCTCAATGTGCTCCTCAATGGAGAGGTTTTGATCATTGTTTTTGACAATTGCAATGGAGAGATTGTGAATGTCTTTTACCATAGAGTCAAGTGATGTTGATATTTCTTGAATTGGGTCATTGTAGAGTTTTGTTGGTGGATTTTGATCATGATTCAAAAGTGACTCTTGACATGTGTCGATTTGATCATTGGATGAAGTAAACATGTGCTCAGTGATGGATTGATCTTGATCCTTGTTTTCAATAGTTGTCATCTTTTGTGTTTGTGCTCGTGTTGGTTGGGTAGCTTGAGAGGCTTGGGCAGCTTGAGATTGTTGAAGCCCTTGTTGGTAGGCTTGATGTGCTTTTAGTGCGATGCTACGATATTGACTTATTGCACTTGGTTTTGGCGGTAGTCGTGGTGTATTTGGAATCGTGTTGGATGTGGTGACAAGTGATTGAGATACACTTGGAGTGATAGTGAGTGTTTGAGATGTGATGGGCATGATAGTGGTGGTTGGAATGATTGAAGGGATAGTGATGGTTGGAATGATCGAGGTGATAGGTCCTTGGGAGACCATATTTTGATTGGTTGGGATCAACGTTGTTGTTTGATTAGATACCATCCATTGGTGTGATGTCGATGGTATATTCAAAGGATTTGTCATGATGGTTTGATTGATGTTAGGTGGATTGATTTGGATGGCGTGATTGGTGTTAGGTAAAGGGGGGAGCCCTAAACCAAGGAATGGTGTTGATATGGGTAATGGTGGTGGAGATTTCCCTTGGCACAATGCCTCAACTATTTTGGAAAGTTCGGCAATTTGATCTCACTAAATTTGTTCTTGATTTTGATCTTGACTCACTTGAGATAGTTGATTTGGCTTTTGTTTAAGCGGATTTGGGATGCCTACTTGCGGTTTTTGAATGGGATTATGGGAAAATTGACTTTGGATAATGTTCTGATTTGGGATGATGTTCAGATTTGGCATGATAGGATGAACATTGTTGGTATTGGGAATCATTTTTCCAAAGTTTTCCGAGTTAGGATTCATGTTTCGAAAACTTGTGTCAAAAAACCCCACCTACAAAAGAGCCAAAGGTGTTACGAATTGGGGTGACAGAGGGATGAATCTCAGTGGTTCGTGGCAGCAAGGCCACTCTGCCACTTACAATACCCCATCGCTTATTTAAGTCATCTGCAAAAGATTCTTCTCGCTGACCACTTGAAATTGTTATCCAAGGTTGCTCTGACCATGCTGTTGCGCCGATCGAAGATAGCCAATGACACGAGCCCCTGGGGGTGCAAGAGCACCCCTACTGCGGGTCGCGATGCAGTCAGAGAGAGATGCACTGCATCTAGCGTGGATTCTGCTTAGAGGCGTTCAGTCATAATCTGACACACGGTAGCTTCGCGCCATTGGCTTTTCAACCAAGCGCGATGACCAAATGTGTGAATCAATGGTTCCTCTCGTACTAAGTTGAATTACTATCGCAGCGCAGATCATCAGTAGGGTAAAACTTGTCTCATGACGGTCTAAACCCAGCTCACGTTCCCTATTGGTGGGTGAAAAATCCAACACTTAGTGAATTCTGCTTCACAATGATAGGAAGAGCCGACATCGAAGGATCAAAAAGCAACGTCGCTATGAACGCTTGGCTACCACAAGCCAGTTATCCATTTAGCATCTCCATATCCATAACAATTTCATCACTAGCTTACCAATCAAGGATTGGGAAAGGGTCACTAGCACATGTGACACCAATCCACTATGGGATAGGTTTAATGTCATGTTTTTGTATGCTTTTATTTGGTTTCCCTTGTTTCATTTATGACATGATTAACATGGCTTATTATTCCATTGGGATGTTGAAATTTTGCTTTATTTTAAACTAACCAAATACAGATTTTGACATCTACAGTAATAATTACAAATAATTGGTCATTGTTCCTTGTCTGGGGTACTTCTCATCAATTTCTAACTAATTTAGAATAAGCAGCTTGAGTTATGCAATTCGAACTAGTTAACATCTCCTTGGCAAGGTTTAATTCATTATACCCCCCTCTGATCAAATGGAACATGTTTCTTTGTGATCTGAAAATATTTGATAATACAAATTAAAAATTAACTGTAATATTTAGACTGTAGTTTTATGATAAAGTTTACATTTGAAATAGATCAAGTAAAGAGACCAAGTTTCTTTGAAGTTTTTTCTTTTGTCCTATAGCTCTCCTCGGTGTTTTATAACCAGCCTTGAATATATTCGATTTGTTTACTTATATTTAGTAATTGGCTGTAGAAAACAAACTTCGTTCCCCTACTGCTAAATATAGTCAAAATGTTAGGAAAGCTTAAATTACTTAAGTGGTGCGGATTGGGAGAGAAACTAAAGAAAACTAAGGAAAAAAAATATATAATCTTTATGAGTGTATCCTTCTTCCCATGTGTAGCTTTTTAAGACCCCTCCTCTTCTCTTTGATTTTGTTTAAAAAGTGGTTTTCTAATAAATTTAGAAAAGAAATATGTTTTGTTTTAAACAAAAGAAAATAAAATAATAATATGCTTTCCTTTCATATTTTCTTCCTTTTAAGTAATTTATGGAAGATTTTTCTCATAGAGTGAAAATTAAATTAGTTAATAGATAAGAGGAAATTAAAATAAATAAATAATTTTTTTTTTTGATAATAGATGGAATATATTTTTATTAGATTCATATGAATATACACATAAAATACAAGATGAGTAATTTGAATATAAAACATATATTTATTCATATGCCATGATTTTATTAGAGAGTAATTTGTATTTAGATATTCACAAAATATGTTTATAATCATATTTACTATTATTTAGAAATGGTTTGTATTTTATATAGTATGAATTCTTTTATTATTTTAAATGATTTTATAATGATGTTTAAATAATATGTAAATTGATTCTTTAGAATGTCTTTGAAATTAGTGAATTTGAATAAACGTATTGGTTAGTATTATTGTTTGTTAAATGTTTTGATATAGAATGTGGAAGTGATGCCTTTGCGATTACCAGCTATTGTGATTTATGTGATTGTCCTTAACTTCCTATTTATTCAAAATAAAGGGGTTATATGATGTGTAATTTTAGTTGCATGAGTTGATTTATCTTGCTTGACTTTGTGTGATGAAAATTTGTATTTGATATGTCTTATGTTTAATTTAGGTTGAAATTTTGTATAGCTTGAAAGTATGAGTTGATTTGGCATAATGAGTTATTTTTGTTCTTGGGTAGATATTTATGTATCTCCAGGGGCTAGGGGAAGTGGTGTGTGTGTGCTTGTTTGTTGTTGTTGCATTTTTTTTTGTTTATCTTTTTACCTCATGATTTTTTTGTGTGGGTGGTACCTCCTAGTTTATGGGTTTTGATGCTTGGATGGTCACGAGATGGTCATTTCTCATGTGTTATGTTTTATAAAGAATGCCTTAATGTCTTGAGGATTGAGGTACACCAATTGCTTGTCTTTTATTTTAGGGTAACCGTAGTGGAGAGTGGCTCTTCTTGGGGCTAGTGTACAAGCTGTCACCCTTGAAATACTTTCCTTAAATAAGTGATAACATAATTAATGTATCTAGCAGGTTGGGTTAGTTAACACATAACAAGATAAAAACATGTACCTCACCCCTGCCATGAGTGCTCTCAAAGGCTAAGGACGGGTGGGAAGACCTAGTTGGTAAGGTCGCTACCTTGTCTCTGTGAAAGGTAAGTGGCTCCGCATGAGTCACCCTATGGGGAAACACCTTGAGATAGGATGTCTGGATAACCATAGATGGAGGTGGCACCTTGAGCTAGGTTGTCTGGATAATCCATGTATAGATGGAGGTAGCACCTTGTGATAGGTTGTTTGGATAATCCACGTAAGGCCATGCGATGACACTCTCCCATTGTGCCCTATGTTTCTGTTGTTCATGTTTCCTCTAGAGATGTTTATTATCATTGTTTTTTATTGAGGTAGATGAAAGGTGCCCTTGGATATTTATTGTTGGTTGATTTTGCAATCTCATTTGGATAGTTTTGGATTCTATTGTTGTCAGCACCTCTTATGGTTATTTAGTGTTGATCTATAATATTGGCAATTGGTTCTCGTTGGACATTTCATTACTCTTGTTCTAGTTATGTGTTGACAATGTTATGGGTTATTATCTTGTGATTTTTTTTATCCTTATTATGTAGTCTTGTTTACCATTGGTTCGTTTGACTTCTTGGGTGAGGATCTTTCTTGTTTACACCTAACACAGGGGTGGTTGGGTGGAATGTGATACGCACCCCATTGGGTCCCCATCTGAAGATTCGAGATGTGCAGAGCTATACCTATTGTAGTGACTTCTAAGTTATGTCAGAGTTCGGTCTAGCTTGTAGCTTTGTATTCCTACAATTTCATATTTATCTTTCCATGTTATTATACTCTTCCCATAGATGTTGGGAAACAACATTGTACTAATGTTAACCTTGAGCAATATATCTTCGTATTGTTAATATATGATCCATGTTTGGGTCATTTGATTGGGTGTATGTCTATCTCTCATGTAATGTAAGATGTTGATATGAAAAGTGATGCAACTATGTAAACCCAAGGAACGTTGTTATATGTTGTACTTATATTGTTACATTTCATGTGATGTATGTTGTTGCATATTATTTCTTTAAAAAAAAATTGTGCCTTAAATGCTTGTATGTTAGTTTCCTTTGGGGTTGCATGGCGGGGCATTACAACATGGTATCAGAGCCTGGTTCATACACTGGGCACTATGAGCCCATTATGTTAACCTTGCATTTAGAGTTTTGTGATGTGAGTTTGTGTGTGAATATGATGAGTTAATGATTAAGTTGGTATTTTATGCTAGTTTTCTTTCTATCACCTTGTTCATCTTTGTGATCCTTTTTCCTAGGTGGTGTGTGTAGAATTCCTAGAGGACGTGGTCGAGCTTGGGGTCAGGGTATAGGTTTATGAGGTGGTCATGGAGTTATTCATTAGAACACTCCTTTCCTGACTGCCCATGAGAATGATCATGAGGAACACTTGGGACCTCAGATTTATTCATTGCTTGAAGAGATCATTAACCGACTTGGCCCTGGACAAGAGAGAAATCAATAGATGGTTAGGTAAATGGAAGAGCTCCTTAAGGGAAGGAATATTTCAACGATAGTGGGACTTATGATGGACCTTGTGAGGGAATGTTCTCCTACCTTACCTAGTTTTAGAGGCAGTTTGGAGGATGTGATTGTCATGTTTGGTGTTCAGACTAGTGGTCGTCCTTCATATAGGAGAATCTAAAATTGGTTGCGAGCCAAGATTTATTGTCTTGACCAGTTAGCTCGGGGTGTACGAATTGCTTCTAGTAGAGGAAGATTCCAAAAACTTAGGGCACTTCCTCGAGGTAGAGGAAATGGTAGTGATGTAGGATGTTACTCTTGTAGCCAACAAGGCCACCTGGCTAGACAATGTTCACATAGAAATACACCTAGATTTAGCCAGAGGTCAGCAGCCACATAGTCAATAGGGGGTGATGCAGATAGGTCCCACATAGTGACTTCAGTAGAGGATATTCACCAGTGGAACTTTAGGGCGTAAATGTGGAAATGGTTGGTAGTGGTCAGGTAGATGACTTGGGAGCCAGTGGAAACCCTACGGTACTGGAGATCGAGATGTAGTGCTCTCATGTGGTTATCTTTACATTAATACTTTTTATATGTATTAGATACCTTAAGACTTCGTTAGTGCTTGTTCACCCCTCTAGTTTGGTTTGATTGTCAGTGTAGATGACTAGAATAATTGTGATAATCTGTTCTGTTGTTGTGTTATGGAGGAATGAACTGTATTTCTTATGGTCTTTTGCTGAAAATGTTGTGAGATTTGGTGTTGAATAATGGATAAAATGGAGTGCTTTGTGTGAAAATGATGAGATTTAACAAAAACATGCATTTTTGTGGATAATTATGCTATATGTATATGGAAGTGTAGTATTTAAGGTTAAAATTAATTTTGAATTATTTATACTAATGTGTTATGTTCTATCGTAGTTTGTGAATTTTTAGGTAGTTGGCTTTGGAAACTCAGTGATAAAAGTAACGAATTGGGATTTATAGAGATAGATACTTATAATGTCAAGTAGTAGTATGTTTCTGATAAAACATATGAAATGAATCCATGGTTAGGATCATTATGTGAATGTTATTCTAACTGATATGTAGCAAATTGTTGCAAATTATTATAATTGTTTTGATTACTGTGTGTGATCTGGTGAGAGGGACAGTGTAGTATCACTCACTCCTGAGTGCCCTACTACATTGCAATTTCCTCTCATGGTGTGTTTATGATATATATATTATGCACAACATTTGTTTGTATGCAAGATTGCAGGGACTAAGCCTCGATTCCACCTGCATTGTGAGGACAGGGCGAGCATAATAAACACCCAACGGGTATGACATGGAAAATTGGAGTTGACAAGAAAGTCCCTCACCCTTGTTCATCACCCCATTCTTGTGGTTAACAATGTGGCTTATTTGCAACCCTGTCATCAATTTTGGTATCATTTCTTTTCTTATTGAGTCATTGAATTTCAATTGATTAGTTGATGACATTTACGTGTTCATATAGTTGTTGTTATTGAGTTGTTGTGATTTTTTTTGCACACGTTTTGCTTCACTGTACGACTTCTAGGAGTAAGTTGAAGTCTAGGGGGGGAGGATGTAGTGCCCCTCCATTGTGGCCCTTTTGGATATTTATGTAAGTGTTACTGTGTTTTTGTTGTTTAACGTGTTAATGAATTATTGTGGTGAAATTAATATTTTATATGGATTGGGTAATCAGTTAATTAAATCAACATTACTTATGAAATAGATTAAATAAAATTAGAATTATAATAATAATTAATAAGGCAATTATGTGAAATAATATGCATATGGTTATTATCAAATAATTAAATTAATTAGTTTTACAAAAGTATTTAGTTGATAATCATGTGGGGATAATTATTAAATAGGAGAAACTAGTGTAACTTCAAATAAAGCTTAAAGATAAGATTTCAAACGAGTTGTTAAAGTAATGAAAAAGATAGAAAGTTTTGGCATGTGAGTGCATGCACAATTTTGAGCTAATTGTTGAAAAGTAAATTACTATTTTATTGGAGCTTTTTGAGTTTTAAATGATATTTTTGCCTTCAGAAATAGGACATTTTTATTTTACTTGTGTGTTTAATTATGAGTTTGAGAGAGATTTTGAGGAGGGACATTTTTGGTTCCGAAAGGGAAAAATAATTTTGGGGTCTACAAGAAAATAGGAGAGCAATATTTGCATTCTGTGAGTGATTGAAAAATAATTTCAAGGGTTCCAAAGAGTTGGTTATGGTCGTAGAAGTTGGATCTCAACACTAGACTCTTGCTTCAACCACTAATTGAATCAGGTTGGCTTCATTGCTCCTTGTACATTCCTGATTAATACAGTTTGAATTCTTCCACTGTCAAGGTTTGTCGGTTGATGTATGCTTTGCATTTTCACTCTTTGTGGCTTACATTTGATTTTGCATATACTTTTATTTTCTTCAAAGATTCAATTTGTTTGGAATTAATAAGTTTGTTGCACTTAGGAGATTTATTTTGATAGTCGTCGTACCCCTTGGTCTATTAGTATTTGATTTCCATGATAGCTTTCTTACTGTCCATCTAAAATAATTAATCTATGAAATTAGTGTGGTGGGCATCACTTTTGGACCATCAATCACTAGAAGATTGATGTCTTAAGTGTAAGTCAGATTATAGGCAAAATTACTCTATCTGGAGATGCCTTGCTATCTTCTATGGTCATCTTAATCCCCAATTGATTTGCAGTTCTTCTCCTCTCCTTTCTCCTCTTAGCCATGTCATTTTTGCATCAATTTAAATTGACACCTTAGTAATACGGTATTAGGCCCAAGATAGCCAACACGGGTATGAGGGTCAGTCGTACACATCTAATGATCAACTATATATGTAATGCAACAAAGGTTACTGGTGTGTAAAGCATGTGTAGTGCTCATTTGCTAAACCGGCATGATTGCATGCACCCAGGACACTAGCAAACCTTAGAATGTTAGGAGGTGTTCTAGAGTTCTTCATTAATTCAAAGATTTTGAGAGATTCCTTGCAAAATATGTTTGTACATTTTTCTGCAATGCTAATTTATATTCCTACAACAACATTGCATCAGTCCCTTTTTGCGTCTGCTAGTAATAATTACAAATAATTTGTCATTGTTCCTTGTCTGGGGTACTTCTCATCAATTTCTAACTGATTTAAAATAATCAGCTTGAATTATGCAATTCGAACTAGTGACCATCTCCTTGGCAAGGTTTAATTCTTTATACCCCCTTTGATCAAATGGAACACGTTTCTTTATGATCTGAAAATATCTGATAATACGAATTAAATATTAACTATAATATTTAGACTGTAGTTTTACGATAAAAGTTACATTTGAAATAGATCAAGTAAAGAGACCAAGTTTCTTTGAAGTTTTTCTTTTTGTCCTATAGCTCTCCTCAGTGTTTTATAACCAGCCTTGAATATATTCGATTTGTTTACTTATATTTAGTAATTGGCTGTAGAAAACAAACTTCGTTCCCCTACTGCTAAATACAGTAAATATGTTAGGAAAGCTTAAATTACTTAAGTGGTGCGGATTGGGAGAGAAACTAAAGAAAACTAAGGAAAAAAAATATATAATCTTTATGAGTGTATCCTTCTTCCCATGCGTAGCTTTTTAAGACCCCTCCTCTTCTCTTTGATTTTGTTTAAAACGTGGTTTTCTAATGAATTTAGAAAAGAAATATGTTTTGTTTTAAACAAAAGAAAATAAAATGATAATATTCTTTCCTTTCTGATTTTCTTCCTTTTAAGTAATTTATGGAAGATTTTTCTAGCATAGAGTGAAAATTAAATTAGTTAATAGATAAGAGGAAATTAAAATAAATAAATAATTTATTTTTTTTATAATAGATGGAATATATTTTTATTAGATTCATATGAATATACATATAAAATACAAGATGAGTAATTTGAATATAAAGCATATATTTATTCATATGCCATGATTTTATTAGAGAGTAATTTGTATTTAGATATTCACAAAATATGTTTATAATCATATTTACTATTATTTAGAAATGGTTTGTATTTTATATAGTATGATTTCTTTTATTATTTTAAATGATTTTATAATGATGTTTAAATAATATGTAAATTGATTCTTTAGAATGTCTTTGAAATTAGTGAATTTGAATAAACGTATTGGTTAGTATTATTGTTTGTTAAATGTTTTGATATAGAATGTGGAAGTGATGCCTTTGTGATTACCAATTATTGTGATTTACTTGGTATAGTGTATTTCAGGGTTTATGTGATTGTCCTTAACTTCCTATTTATTCAAACTAAAGGGGTTATATGATGTGTAATTTTAGTTGCATGAGTTGATTTATCTTGCTTGACTTTGTGTGATGAAAATTTGTATTTGATATGTCTTATGTTTAATTTAGGTTAAACTTTTGTACAGTTTGAAAGTATGAGTTGATTTGGCATAATGAGTTATTTTTGTTCTTGGGTAGATATTTATGTATCTCCAGGGGCTAGGGGAAGTGGTGTGTGTGTGCTTGTTTGTTGTTGTTGCATTTTTTTTTGTCTATCCTTTTACCTCATGATTTTTTTGTGTGGGTGGTACCTCCTAGTTTATGGGTTTTGATGCTTGGATGGTCATGAGATGGTCATTCCTCATGTGTTAGGTTTTATAAAGAATGCCTTTATGTCTTGAGGATTGAGGTACACCCATTGCTTGTCTTTGATTTTAGGGTAACCGTAGGGGAGAGTGGCTCTTCTTGGGGCTAGTGTACAAGTGGTCACCCTTGAAAGAGTTTCCTTAAATAATTGATAACCTAATTAATGTATCTAGTGGGTTGGGTTAGTTAACACATAACAAGATAAAAACATGCACCTCACGCCTGTCGTTAGCACTCTCAAAGGCTAAGGACGGGTGGGAAGACCTGGTTGGTAAGGTCACTACCTTATCTTTGTGAAAGGTAAGCGGCTCCGCATGAGTCACCCTATGGGGTGGCACTTTGAGATAGGATGTCTAGATAACCATAGATGGAGGCGGCACCTTGAGCTAGGTTGTCTGGATAATCCATGTATAGATGGAGGTGGCACCTTGTGATAGGTTGTTTGGATAATCCACGTAAGGCCATGCGATGACACTCTCCCATTGTGCCCTTTGTTTCTCTTGTTCATGTTGCTTCTGGAGTTGTTTATTATCATTGTTGTATATTGAGGTGGATGAAAGGTGCCCTTGCATATTTATTGTTGGTTGATTTTGCAATCTCATTTGGAGAGTTTTGGATTCTATTGTTGTCATCACCCCTTATGGTTATTTAGTGTTGATCTATAATATTGGCAATTGGTTCGCGTTGGACATTTCATTACTCTTGTTCTAGTTATGTGTTGACAATGTTATGGGTTATTATCTTGTGAATTTTTTTTATCCTTCTTATGGAGTCTTGCTTACCATTGATTCATTTGACTTCTTGGATGAGGATCTTTCTTGTTTACTCCTAGCACGGGGGTGGTCGGGTGGAACGTACTACGCACCCCATTGGGTTCCCATCCGAAGATTCGAGATGTGCAGAGTTGTACCTATTGCAGTGACTTCTAAGTTATGTCAGAGTTCGGTCCAGCTTGTAGCTTTGTATTCCTACAATTTCATATTTATCTTTCCATGTTATTATACTCTTCCCATAGATGTTGGGAAACAACATTGTATTGATGTTAACCTTGAGCAATGTATATTTGTATTGTTAATGTATGATCCATGTTTGGGTCATTTGATTGGGCGTATGTCTATCTCTCATGTAATGTAAGATGTTGATATGAAAAGTGATGCAACTATGTAAACCCAAGGAATGTTGTTATATGTTGTACTTATATTGTTACATTTCATGTGATGTATGTTGTTGCATATTATTTCTTTAAAAAAAAAAATTGCCTCAAATGCTTGTATGTTAGTTTCATTTGGGGTTGCATGGTGGGGCATTACAAGGGCGGTCAAATAGACACCTACTTATTTTTTCTCTAAAATTTAAGTACTACTGCATTGAAATTTCAAATTTTCACCAAATAGTTTTTTATTTTTTTTAAATAAACCTAGTAGTTTAGAAACTAAATTCAATTTTCTACAGATTCTATTCTTACATATTTTTGAAATAATATAGATAACTTATTCAAATTTTTACGTCAAGTTGCCTAACTCTGATTTTTCTAAATTTTTCCCCACTTAAGGGCCTATTTTTTCCATGACGATCCTGCACATAAGCTATCCTTGCAATAAAAAAAATATTTTTATTTGCATCCTCTTACAATAGATATAGAAGAGAATTATTAATTGACAATTGACAATTAAACAATAAAATCTATGCAATTTTAAAAAGTTACCTTTTCAATCAAAGAAGGGTATTTTTTTGAAAAAGATTGAATAGGAATATAAATTTTATTAGCTAGTGGACATGGAGTATGAGATAAATATACTATCCAACTTAAAATGTATAATTTAAACACAAATATTATATATATATATATATATATTATTTAGAATATGTATTGTTGAGTTGAAAGGTAGAATGTATTAAATTTGGTTTGATATTCAATTTATTGTTCCTCTTTTAAATTTATTTTTATTGATTTCTAATATAAAATCTAAATATGAATATCATTGTGAAATTAAATTTTTAAACTTGCTATTAATTTAATTTATATAATAAGATTTTATTAAAAATATAAAACTTAATAAGAATAATAAATCGATTCTTCATATCGCAGCAATTGGTGTGATGTGCGAAGGTGATGGTACAGGTGTTGTGGCAGATGGTGGATGTGCTCAGGCTAGTGACGAGAAGAAAGAAAATGGGGGTAGTCATTGGGTGCTAGTTCATCCCCTAGGCTCCCAGAAGAACTCGAAATGAGCTAAGGCATAGAAGAATGCAAAGGGTGTGCACTTCGTCGACCTAACTAGGGCATCATAGTCGATGGGTGTTGTTGTTTCGCCAATGGGATCTCCTGGGAATTCATCCCCTCTTGCCTTTGTTCCCCCATCCTTGGCTCCTCTCTTCATCGAGGGTTGTAGAATTAGAATAAATCCATTTCATGAATGCTCAGAAATTTGCAAGTCTCAAGTTTGGTTGGACAACCTAAGGTCAGTGGTTATGCCCTCCTCTAATATGGAATCCTTCTACTCATTTGGGGATTTAGAGGTTTTCTTGATGGATTCTCCAGGAAAGCTTCATATATCAAATGATAGCATTAAGGGACTTCTGGATGTGATTGGGAACAAATCCCTCCTAGTGCGTTGTTTGAGAAAACGACCTCCAATTGATAGTTTCATTGATTGGATGAGGGCTTCTTGGAGCAATATTTTGCTTCCAAAAATTGACATCCTTGATTTTGGCTTCTTCCTTCTTCGCTTCGCCTCTAAGGAAGATTGTATTTATGTTAAGTAGGTCGACCCTTGGTTTTATGGCCAATCTAGCCTCTTTCTTTTGGATTGGTCACCCTTCTTTGATCCTACAGTAGCTAAGATCACCTTTGTTTCCATATGGATCAGGTTATATAACCTTCCTCCAATATTGTGTGCACCAGAGCTCATTAAGGATATGATTGAGCAGATTAGAACCTTTGCTCGTCTGGATTTTGTTGTCCCCCACCACAATTACATAAGGGTGTGCGCTATCATTAGCATATCTAATACCTAGCATCACTCAATTCTGGTTCACTTGTCGCTTGCCATGTGGACTCAATTTCTTAACTATGAAGGTCTTCTAGGCTTCCGATGTTTTTTTTGCAACATGTTGGGGCATAAAATCATTGGGTGGACCTCTCCCAAATCTGTCATTGCTAGACATTTTTTACTTCAGTAATGTGTTAAGAAGTTGGGAAGTCCAAACGTGGATTTCATCTGGTGCAGTCATGGTAAATTTTTGGCTGCTTGTGAGGACCCCGGTTCTATTGATGTGGTCTTGATGGGGGCCTCCACTGAGGTGGAGTATCTTTCATCCTCACCCATTGGTGCTCTTGCTATGGCTTCATCTCCTTTGCCCATTGCTGACCCTCCTCTTCCAATGGCAGTGGATGATACCTAATCTGATTATGAGGGATCATACCCTTTCATGGATGATCTGGGTGAGGAATTCCATGAATATTTGGATTTTGTTGAGGAGGATGTTCCTATTATCAACTGCTCCCTTTCTAAAACAAAAAGTGCCATCTCCAAACCAAACATTGCACCCAAAAGGAGAAAGGGGCGCAAATCTAATGCTAAAAAACTCCAGATTGAAGGAAGATATTCTATTGATGAAGGTAAACAATGGACTATGGATGACCTCCTCACCAGGAGTATGTGAAAAGAGAGGGCCAAGAAGGCCCGATGAGTTTTGCATCAAGGGTGGTAGACTTTAAGGTTTCTTTTGATGATGGAAAAAAGGTCTTTTGTTTCATCTTGTTTCTAGTTTTTCATTTGAAATTTTGTGGGTATAGGAGAACATTTCTCTCATTGTATTTTTATGCTCCCCATACGTGGGTCTGAAGCAGGTTTTCTTTTGTGCTCCCCATTTTTGGGTTTGAAGAAATCCATTTTTTAATTTGTTCAATTTATGGGTGCTGGCCCACATGCAGCTATTCACCAATAAAAATAAATAAATATAAAAATTAATAAGAATAGAATTTTAAGAGAAGAATATTATAATCACATTAATAGTCATATATTCTGATCAATTCAATTCTATTGATTTTTATTTTAAAAATATTTTTTTAAAAATCAAATTTTTATAAATAATATATTTCTCTATTGCATACTTTCTTCAAATATTTTTTAACATATTTTTAAACCATTGGGATAATTCTCCTTATGTGGTTACTAGAGTTCCCCTATCTCCCTCTTCCTCTAGGGGCCTCTCACCTTCTCATGGGCACCATCATGGACATAGCCTCTTTTCTTTAGGTAATCAAAAGAATTGTTGCCAAACTTCTACCTTGATTACAAGAATAAATTATGGTCAAGAAGTTAGTTGTGACCCACTCTTTGAAACTTCACCTCTCTACCACTTTTGAGAGGATATTTTGGGTGGCCTAATCATGGTACTTCTAGTTAGTTTAATTCCAAAAAGTTCCCTTGATTGGCTCTTGCAATTTCGCTTACCCATGCCACACAATATGAGAATAAAGATAAAGATAATGAAGGGTGGGACCCTCTTGTGGACACTCCAAACCTCGTTGATGTATGGGGAAAAAATTGGTGAGTGGGATATTCCTCCTCCCCTCTTTGCTACTGCTCTTGCCACCTAGCAACCTCATTATATTTTTATGTTCCAAACTTGATTTCCATATGGACTTTAGAGGTGTAACTTTTGAAGGGGAGAGACAGAGGATAAAGCAAAACCAAAAATAGAGTACAAAAAAATAGAGATAAGATGTAGAAAAATAGAGAACAAATGAATTAATATGATTTATATTTCATATGCTTCAAAACCAAAAACTTGATTACATGCACAAAGCTGCTACTCCTTCATCCTCATAGTTTTACTTAACACATTCCCTTGTTCATTGCCATTTGAAATAAATTTCTACAATAGAGCTATTGTTTAGCTTAAGAGTTGTTGCTACAACCAACAACTTTTTTCTCTGTCTTTCTTTTTCTACATACATCTAAAAAATAAAATAATTCTTAAATTCTATGTATAAACCCAAAAAAGGGGAAGCAAAAAAAAATAAAAAATTGTACTTAATTTGCAGCATGGGAAAATCTTACAAATAAGAATATGCAATATCTTCATATTTAAAACTTTCTTGATGTAGAATGGTGGTATGTGAAAGAGCCATTTTTTTATATCATGACAAAGAGAATATAGTGGTTTTGAATTAAGGTAGGTAGTTGAGATTATTTCCAACAGCCCCCCTTAGTCATAACTACTACCATCTATGATTCCCAATTGATCTCTTTGATAGAAAAGTTTTTCTTTCCCTAATTCCTTAGTGAAAATGTCTTCACATTGATCTTGAGACCTGCCAAAATCCAAAAATATTTCTCTATTGTTGATTAGTTCTTAATTAGTTCTCTAATGAAATGATATCTTGTGTCAATATGTTTGATTCTCTTATGAAAATTTGGATTATTTGACAATGCTATAGCTGATTTTTTTTTGCAATTTATCTTTGTTTCTTGTTCTTTCTCTTGTCCAAAATATTTCAAATTTCTTCTCATCAAAATTGCTTGATATGATGCACTTGTGGTGTACTACATACTATGCTTTAGCAGATGAAAGAGTGACAATTGGTTGTTTCTTTGAAGCCCATGACACTATATTTGTTCTAAAATGAAAAACATAATCAAAAGTTATCTTCCTATCATCAATGCTTCTTGCACAATCACTATTCGTATACCATATGAGTTTGAACTCATTTGACACTAAATAATGGATACCATAGTTCCTTGTTCCACTCACATATTTCATAATTATTTTCCATGCTTACCAATGAGAGTCTTTTGGAGACTCCATGAACCTTGAGATAAGACTAACTAATTACATAATATTCAGCCTTGTAGTTGTTAAAAACATGAGGCTACCAACAAGTCTTTTATACAAATTTGGATCAATTTTATCTCCATTATCATCCTTAGTTAATTTCAATCTTGTGACAATTAGTGTTCGAGCTGATTTGTAATTTTTCATGTTAAACCTCTTCAAAATTTTAGTAGCATACTTAGATTGGGAGATGAATATACCATTAACAGTTTGATTCACCTCAATGCCAAGAAAATACTTCATGAGACCTAAATCATTTCAAATTTATTTTTCATATCTCCTTTGAACAAATCAATTGTTAAATCACTAGTGAATATAAGTTCATTAACATACAAACAAACAAATATGATCTCACCTTTCTCATTCATCTTGGTATACAATGTAGGATCGTTGTTGTACCTATTGAATCCATTTTTCAAAATATAAGAGTCAATTCTACTATACCAAAATATTGGAGCTTGCTTGAGTCCATACAGTGCTTTCTTGAGCTTGTAGACATTGTCTTCTTGAACTAGAATCTCATACCTAGGTGGTTGGTCCACATAAACTTCTTCAAGATAACCATTTGAAAAGGTTTATTTTACATCTATTTGATAAATTGGCCACTTTTTTTGAGCTGCTATTGTAAGTATTATTTTCATAGTGTCTACACATGCTACTAGAGAAAATTTCTCATTATAATTAACCTCGGGTTGTTGTGAATACCCCTTAGCCACTAGCCTTGCTCTATGTTTTTGCACATTACCATTTACATTTAATTCGGTTTTGTAAACCCAATTCACTCCTATGACATCCTTTTCTTTTGGAAGGTTCACTAACTCCAATGTTTGATTCTTTTCAATTGCTTCAATTTCTTCATCCATTGCATTTACCCATTTTTTATGTTTAATTGCATCTTCAAAGTGAATTGAATCTTCTATTTGTGTATGAAATGCAAAAATAGAAATCATACCGGCATTATTCTCACCTTCATTTTTCTCATAAATTTATTATGCTTCTAATTTTTTTCTTCTCAAGCTTACCAATGTAGGATTCAACATATCACTTGAACTAGAGCTTGTGGAATGTGGAGTTGATGGTCTTGCACCTTGAATGCCTCTTGTAGATGGTGTTTTTTTTCCATTTGAAGGAGTAGACACTGGAATGTGTGGATTTTCCTTACACTAATGATGGTGTCATTTGTTGACCATGAATGGGTGTAGGAGTCACATTTGATGGAGTACCTGCGAGTATAAAAACTTCTTTACCATCTTGTGTTAAGTTGGTTATTATTTTGATTATTTTCTATAAACTTTCATCACATGCTTCATCTTCTATGGACTACACATCTCTACTAATTTAAAATTTCTTGGTTATTTGATTGTATAGTTTGTATGCCTTGGATTCATCACTATATCCAACAAATACACATGTTTCTCCTTTGTTGTCTAATTTTCTTCTTAACTCATTAGAGACATGTGTATAACCACACATCCAAATACTCTCATGTGAGAAATATTATATTTTCTTTCAATCCATGCTTCTTTCAGAATCATATTCTTCAAACTCTTGGTTGGACATATATTCATAGTATATGTTGCATGAGCTACAACTTCAGCCCAATATTCATTTGACAAATGTTTTTCTTTCAACATGCTTCTTGCCATTTCTATGATTGTTCTATTTTTTCTTTTAACTACCCCATTTTTTTGAGGTGTGTAACTAGTTGTGAATTTATTGTGAATTCCATGGTCTTTGCAAGAGTTCAGAAATTCTTTTGAAATGTGTTCACCACCTCTATCTATTCTCAATGCTTTGATGTAGTGCACACTTTTCTTTTTAACATGAATCTTGAATTGATGGAAGAAATCAAACACTTCATTCTTTTGTTTTAGAAATTAGACCCATGTTTTCCTTGAATAATCATCAATAAAAGTCAAGAAGTAGAAAATTCCACCAATTGAGGGTGTTTGCATAGGTTCACACAAATATGAATTTACAGTCTCCAAAAGTAATTTTTCTCTAATTTACTTTCCAAATTGAAGTGTTTCTCTATGTTGTTTTCTCAAGATCTATGCATCCTTCACAAACTATTTCTAGTTCTCTATTAATGGAAAACCATTTAGCATACTCTTCCTATTTAGTTGGTTTAAACCTTTGAAGTTGGGATGCCCAAATATTAGGTTCCATAACCAATTTTCATCTTTTATTTCTGCTTGAAATTTTATTTGTGTGATTACTACAACTTATTTATCAAATTGTGAGTTCATTGTGGGGTGTGCATGAGCATATAACGCATTCATATTTGGCTTAGTCTTTAGGGAAATATTCTATTACTTGTCATTTTGACTTTTGTAATGAGTTGGTTACATCAAAATTTATCCAAAATAATACATTCTCCATTTTTGAAGAATAATTCTTACCTCTTTTGAACAAGTTGTCCAATGCTCATTAGATTGTGTTTCAGACCAGTCACAAAATACACATCTAAAATACTCTTCTTCTTTCCATGTTCAGTTAGAATGTTGATGCTTCCTTTACCCATAACTGACACTTTGTTGTCATTACCTAATGTGACATCATATTTTAATTTTCCATCTAAACTTGAGAACATTTCTAGTTCCTTACTCATGTGATTGTTGCAACGTGAGTCTAAGAACCATACATCATTTTGATTTTATTGTGCTACATTGCATGCTATGAACATATTTCCCTTATTTTTTATTTTCTTTTGTGAAGTTTAAATTTGGTTTTTAAAAATATTTTTTTTTCTTCCTACACTCATTTGAATAATACCCATACTTTTTACAACAATGACATTGAATTTTAAATTTGCAATACCTTTGACCTTGTGATTGATTTTAAGATAATTTTTGGTTTGAGTTTTGACTGCTACCTCTTCCACTTGAGCTTGATGGGCTTCTTCTTCCACCTCTATAATAATTTGTTCCTCTACCTCTAGAATTTGATCTACCTCTATCTCTACCATGGTTAATTGAAAGTTTTGACTTGAATGCATGCTCCAATGATGTGTTTTCTAACCTACTTAGCTTATGTTCATGTGAAATGAGAGATGCATGGAGCTCATCAACTAAATGTTGTGAGAGGTTCTTTGTTTCCTCTATGGCTACTACAATTGATTCAAATTTTGTAGGAAAATTCCTTTAAACATTTTCAACCACTCCCTTATCTTCAAGTGTCTCACCATCTGATCTAATTTCATCTACTAGTCTAATAATTTGGGTGAAGAATGGATCTACTAATTTATTGTCCTTCATGTATATTATTTTAAAATCCCTTGTCAACATTTGCAATTTAGTTGTTTTAACTTTTTCTATGCCTTGATAAGCTATTTGAAGGATGTCCCATGCTTGTTTGGACTTTTTTTTTGTTGCAATAATTGGAAAAATTCTCTCATGCATTGCTTGAAATATATAAAAGAGAGCCTTTGAATCCTTCTTTTTATTATCTCTCAACAAATCTTTCTCCACTTGAGTCAATACATTGTATGTTGTTGCATCAGTTGGATTTGTAAATCAATTCTCAATAAGATCCCAAACATCTTGAGAGAAAAATAAAGCTTTCATGGTGATTTACCAATAATAATAATTATTCTCATTAAACTGTGGGATTTGTGGGTTTATTAAACTTGTTCTTGCTGCCATTATTCACTATGAAAACTTATCTCTTTAATACACCATTGTTGAAAACCTTATCTTTGAAAATATTTTTTGAGATAAACCTTCTCTGATAGAAAGTGAAGGGGAGAGGAAGAGGATAAATCAAAACCAAAAATAGAGTGTAGACAAATAGAGATAAGATATAGAAAAATAGCTCATAGTTGAATTGATATGATTCATCGTAACATAGAAAAATGGATCATTAACATTTTCATGGTCTTTTAGGTATTTCTTCATGATTCTTGGTCTATTTTTCTTTGATTTAATGTTGTAATATAACTTATGCATTCACATTAAGTCCTAAAAATTTAAACTATGGCGTCTTGTGAAGGTGTTGTGAAGTGTTGTAAAACATTTCTGCACTTTTCTAGACTCTTTTTATTACAATTCACCTAAAAATCACCTTTTCATCACTTATCAAGTCCTATTTTGAAGTGTTGTAAAGTCTTGTAACAAGATTTCACACTTTTCTAGCCTTAATTTTACTATTTATACCTTTCTTATGCTTTATTTGACCCCTTTATGCGCTCATAAGGCTTAATTAAGTGTGTTTTTGAATGTAAACCCGACAAACAACATTAAATGTGACTTAATTCCTGACACCCACTTTCAAGTCCAAGGTAGGACTCATTCGCCATGGGTGGCGAATGAGTCCCTCTTGGCTCCAAATTCAAAATATTTCAAAATTTCTTTTAGGTTTTTATTTAGAATTACCTTATGTCGTCCTGTGATGAGGTAACATTGGGTTACTAAGGCACAAGTGTGTATAAATAAGTTTTTTTCTCCTCATTTTACATTGCCTAATCCCATAATTTATTCAAGCATTCAATCATCCATTCAAGCACTTTGCATCATTCAATCAAGCATCAAATAAGCATCTTGGAGCAGCCATTGACATAACTTCAAATTTCTTCAACAAGACTTGTGTATGCATATTTATCAAGCAATTAGGTGTTGAAAGGTGGAAAAGAAATCAACAAAGTGTTTTAAGTCAAATCAACCCTATTTTAAGCTTGGAGAAAACCTACAGTCAATTTTCTACAAAATTGACTTCGTCAACCTGACAAGAAGACAAGTGCAAATTTGGTGTTACAAAATTATTCCCTAATTTCACAGAATTTTGGGAGAGGACTAATTCGCCATCAGTGGTGAATGAGTCCCACCTTAAGGCTGGAAAACTAGATTTTTTCAGATTCTAGATCCTAACAATCAAAAACCTATTTCCATGACTTTTTGCTAGTAGCAGGACTGATTTTCCATCAGTGGTGAATGAGTCCCACTGGTGACCTTCATTGATTTATGTCAGCATTCAAGACACTCCAGATTCATCATTAAATTCCCAGGTGCACTCTATTCAACCTTGTTTAATTATTTTTTGCATTTATTCATGTTTTAGTTCATTATTGCATATCACACTGTGTTTTCAAACATTACATATTTCATAGGTTTTGCATTGATAATCAGTCAATTACACTGCTTAGTTACATTTAGATCATCCCATTTAGCCTTAATCGCATCACACATACATTAGATTGAGTGAACCACATTGATTTTGAGGGTATATCTCTCTCCTCTTAGATGAAAAACACAAAGAGTGCAAGAGTAGCCTATAGAACTCATTCAAAATATATGGTTCATTTTGGTGAACCTACATATAGAGCACTTTATCCTTTTGATTTCATTTGCATCTTGCATCCTAAGTTTCATTTTCATCAACATTCATTTAGGTTTTGTTTTGTTTTTGCATCCTAGGGTCCCTCAAATTGCATTAGTGAAAGACTTATTTAGACTTCATTTTTGCATATTAAAAGATTAAAAAAATAAAAAATTTGTATTTGCATCTGAAAAGCATTAAAATCAATTTAAATTTTCTAGAAAACACATAAAAATATCATACTTGGACTCATTTTCCACCCTAGGCGAATCAATCCACCTAGACATTTTCAATAGCATTTTCAAACATTTCCTGGGCATTTTCTACATTACAGTTTTCTATAGGTGCTTTTTATTTCACT
>VDFB02328978.1:0-20566 GCA_007258455.2 Sequoia sempervirens
GTGTATTTGGATTGTTATAGGTGATGTGATAGCATGTTATAGGTTTTTGACAAAAGTTCTAAGTCAATTAGTACATTTGATTGTCATAGACACTAAAATTATTCCACCTAAATCTAATCGTTGTCATGCCATTTCCTAATCATTAATTACATTCATTTGTCATAGTATTAATTATTCATCGCATTCATCGTTTATTAATCATCAAATTAGTTTACCATTTATTAATCATTAATTAATCATCCATTTATCATGTCATTAATATTCATTTAATAATTCTCATTATAAATTTAATTAAATAATATTTTAATTGTTTAATTAAATGTGAACTAGTATCCACTTCCAAATAATTTTCATTATCAATCAATTAGTCAACTCAATCTTCACTGATTAGTTAACTCAGTTTCCATTTAGAAACTTCATCTTCATTCTTCAATCAACTCGATCTCCAAATGGAAACTTCATCTACATAGTTATCCATTAGTCAATTAAATAGTCCAATATTATCATCTCCATGACACAAAATGGTAATTTTCCAACTTGTAGTTTAGTTGACTCCACATATTCACTAATTAACTCAAGTCATCATTCTCATCCTCATCTCCTAGCTGATTTTTCCTTAGAAAGTCTATAAATAGAATCATTCCTTCATAATTTTTATATATCTCACATCTTATGCAAATCAACTCTCTTGAAATCTACCATCAGTTGAAATATATAATCAATCAAAGTGTTATGTTGCTAAATCGCATTCACATCCAAGCAAAGTTGAACATAATGTAGTGCTGAGAGGGGGGGGGGGTGAATCATATATTAAAACTTAACCATTTGTAGATTGAACATCACATCACATAAACTGAAAGAAGAGCAGAAAAGAAAACATGCACCACATAAAGACACAATGGTTTTTATGTGGAAAAAACAATGAGGGAAAAACCACGGTGAGGATTAACTCACAATATATGAAGCTCGCTACTTACAAAGATTGCAATGTTGTTTAAGGCTCACTACCTATGGACTTGCAAACTAAGGTGTACAACCTTAGGGAAGAATAATACAAAGGACCTAATGAAACTCATTGTCTTAGAGAAAGATACATGAAAATTATAAGGACAAATAAGAATATGAACTGCTATGAAGAAGCATCCAACATATGTTGATGTTGTTGTCTCTTTTTTCACACAATTATCCCTTCACACTAACTTCACACACTTCATCGTCAACATACTACTAAGTCACACTTCTCTGAACCACAAATTCTTCACAAATGAATTTGATCTTCTATATTTATATATCCTTCGCAACAACACAAAATCTTAATTAGGTTGGCTCCAAGATAACCTTTAGAAGAAACATATGATATCATACTAGTTAGCTCCAAATATATAATATTACAATAAAAATAGTTGCAAATCAGTATATGGAATTACAAGACCCATACACATCATAACACACCCTTCAAAACAAAATTAATTAATCAAGATCAACCACAAATGAAGGAAACAATTATGTCCCCCCAAATAATGAAAACGCCACCAAAAATGGTGTCAATACCACTGGGGAGGGACCAAAAACATCATGCAGACCAAGATGTGAACAATGTAGTTCATGTACAATATCTCCTCAACCTTTTCCTGGAGTGTTTGATCATCATAATTTGGCACAACTGAAGAAACATGTTGTCAAATACACAAGAACAGAGCATTCTAGACAAGTTGTAGTAAACAATCATTTGAAAATTGATCTTGCTAACCATCAAAACACTTGAGAGTTGTAAGGGAGAATCCATATACCTTTGTGAACGTATCCCCAAATCTTCACAGTCACTTCTATCTCACTATAAGAATATGGAGCATCCTAATAGTCCCTTATTAACACTTTATATTGTCAGATTGGAACACTATTATTCATAATTTTCATTGCAGAAGAGTTATCTTTGCCAAGTGGATATCCTCAATGATTGGTATGCAGGTTCTATCTCCTCTTCAAAGCTCTCTAAACTATCTATAATTTCTTCCTCTCTAGGTAATTTATGGTCTTTTGGTTTCACTTTCTTAGTATTTGGGGCTAGTTGAACCACATCTTTCTTTCCATCCTTCTCTAGCTCTAATACTAGGGATGAATACTTATCTTCTCTAAAGATAAAACTTATGCTATATAAATCCCTCTCATCCACAAGGTCTCGAAGCTTGTATCCTTTCATACTATAGTGTAGAAAATTGTATACCTTTAGAGTTTCACATTATGTTTTTGGCCCCTTAATTTATTGAACTTAAGCTTCTAATTTTTGACATTATGCATTCTAAAGCAGGCCTTATTTTTACCATTTTTTCGAAAGGGAACAAATATTAAACAAATGCATTCAATTATTAATATACCTTAAATTAAATTTGTCCTAGAAGTTTGGGCCATGTCCATTCGCCTGAATGGGTCCCCATTCTTAGCTAGGACCTAAATTCAAATATGTTATTAGCGGTATTTTAATATCCAAAATTTAAATATGAAGTGTTGGATTTTGGAATATAAATTTTGGGAAATTAGATAAATACCTATAAATACCTAGTCTTTCATCATTTGAAATCTAAGTGAAAATCAATTGAGGAAATTATTGTCAAGAGTATTCAAGAGCAAGTCAAGAGCAACCATTAGAAGATTTATTGCAACAATTCAAGATCCAACATTATGTCAAAGTTTATGTGTTTTCATGTTCATTCTATGTGAAGGCTAATATTGTCATAGGTCTCCAAGCATTCAAGCATTCAAGAATTCAAGCAAATCAATCAAACAAGATCCAAGACCCTTGTTCAGAGATGTGTATGTCTTTAGTCCTTCAAGGAAGCCATTGAAGGGTGGTGAGTGATAGCATTTTTTTCATTCATTATTTCCTTTCCATTCAAGGTTTTATCATTGGCATTGCTATTGTGGAAGTGGAAACATTAACATAATGTTTGGCTGAGGCAAGCCCTTATATGCCACAAAATTTTCCCCCTTTGTGAATGTGCAAGTTGTAGGTTTGAAGTGGACTGAAGAGAGCTTAAATATCAAATTTGCATTATTGCATTTATTGTCACCATTATTTTCAAGACACAGAAACTTACCTACACAATTTGTTTACAAAATTTTGATTGTCGGATAGGCATAAAACAGAAGCTCAGATCCTCTTTGTGTAACTAATTACACATCTTTCTATGATTGACTATCTATACAACCTTTATGAATCATTTTTACACCTTTCTTATTTGGTTCTATCTTCCTAATCAAAGTAGTGCAATCTTGTGTCATGTTTACCATCACAATAAACACAAGAGGGAAGACTTACACAATTTCATAAAGTATGACCTACATCTCGACAACTATAACATGTCACTAGTGTTTGATATTTGTTATTATTGTGACCTATATTATCACCACCTCTCTTCTTCCACAACCATATAAATTGAGGAATTAGTCCTACTATCCCTAATTTTGCATGGAATAACCTTGATTATACCCTTAATCTTGATTCTACGTAATGTATCCTTAATTCTGAATTTTCTCATATTCTTGATTTTGGTTTTACATAGAATGGATAGTTGTTGTCATGATGAATTTTACACACCTTTAACATAGTGATTGTACTACTATGAAAAGAACTATTATCATGAGTTACACCTTTCCCATAGTCTTGGTATTGGTACAGGTATGAGTACGATGACATGAAAAAAACTCCTTGGACCATACAGGTTTAGATACATACATACATATATACACACACACATACATTTATAATATATGTACTAAAAAAATAAGATTATATAATATAAAACAATAATTCTCATAATTGCCAATAAACAAAATATTTAAATACAGAGTCATAATTTGCAAAAATGAGAATATTTATAATTCCATAATTTAGTGATTTTTCAAATGTCAATACACAATGACAACTACATTCAATATTTATTAATATTCATATTATTTTTATCAAAAGTATCAAAGTCAACATTTGGTTCAATTTCACTTGAATTAAAATTAGCTACAATATCACATCCACTAGCCATGTAGTGTGCAAATTTCCTCATCTAAAGATATTTCTATCAAGTTGTACAATAGCAACACCTAAGTCAACGCACTCAAGAGTCAGACCCCAATTCCTTGTCACCTCCTCATTGTAATCAAGTTTCTGACATGAAGATATTCTATTAACTAGTGGGGGTTTGGGCGTAACATCCCTCTTAAGGTCTAGAGGAAATGCTTCGCAATAAAGGGTAGGGTTGAGGGGAAGAGTCCCCACCGCCAATCCCAAATTAAGGCCTTAAAAACCATAGAAAACATCATGATGCATGCCATTTTCATAATTTTATCACTAAGGGAAAAATTAGGTATGTAGGCACTTTTTAGGTAATTTTTTTTTTTCAAAAAATGTTTTTTATTTTTTTTAAAAAAATTTGGGGCTTATTGTCCATGGATACCCTTGGTTTTGGTTGAGTATACACAATATATTGCCTAGGTAGTACCCTTGGCATACTTGTACTAAATCGAGACCCAAATTGTATCTATATAGGGGCAAGGGGCTAAACAATAGTACCTATAAACATAGAGTCACATAATAGAAAAAATCACACTAATGTTTAAATTCACTACTTTTTTATTTTATAATAATACATAAGATAATTTAGTGTTATTTACATGACATATGACACATTATGAAATATGTGAGTTGGGGAAATGCTCAACAACAATTGCAAGTTAGGATCTCAACGCTAGGTAGTTAGTTGTAGTGTGTTCATCAATTCTCCATCCCATTCACTAGAGATTCCGCTATGAATTTTAGTTTTTCTAGTAATCTAATCCATCCATCTAACCATCTATTCTATTTGTACTTCAAGTTTAGGATTTATAGCACATGAAGATTTTCCAAGCATTTCTTAATGCAAGGTAGCTTCTAATGTCTCCCTTAAATAGGGAGCATGTGCTAAATTACTTTGGACTTTGGATATGCATAATCAAACCTCCAATTAACCATTCCTTCTTGATGACATCATTAATTGATTGTGGAATATTTAAATATAGCTCCTTAAGCAATTAATCATAATTGTGCACCATCTCTCTTAGAAAATGCTTGCTATATTTCAACACATCAATTTTTTTTGAGACATTTCTATATAATTTAACTCTACCAAGAAGTTTGAATTGAAATTACCTATCTATTTTAACATGTCATCATTGTCAAAATTTGAGTACCAATCTTGAACTCTTCTAGTAATTTAGTGGTTACAAAGAGATGGATTTTCTAGACATCATCATTAACAACCTTCACCTTTCAAGCAATCTAACAATCTTTCTAGTGCTTAGATGTGTCTTAATATCTACTACAGGTCTTCAATATAGTGAATACATACTTGTAAATTAAAATAAGATTCTATATGATGTTATTATGTGTAACTATTGACACCTACACAATCCTAGTCTCCACTTGCAATGTAGTATACTAAAAAATGAAAAATAAAAATAATATTTTCAAAAGAGGTATACGCTATCAACTAAGGGTTCAAATACCAAGCTTCAACTTGTCATTTCATATTATAATCTACAAATTCACAAACTTCTTCATAATCACCAAGGGATTATCTTTGTTTAACTAGATTTGTGAAGAATGACAATATTGAGTGATAGCTTGGTTCATCATCATTGAAATGTGTATACTTAACTTTAGGAACAATAACTTTTAATAAATACATTGGTGTTTCATTTAGCATCATATCTATCTTCCTCTTAGACATGAATTGTAGTGCCCCTTCATGATTCACCCTTTCATGATGTTTGATAAATGTTGTTTTGGGTTATTTAATGCATTATAATAAGTTATTAAATAAAAGATGTTGTGATAAATAAATATAAATGTAAATATATATAATAATAGTTAATAAGAAAATAAAATAAATAGATAATAATATAATAAATAAATCATAGTTATAATGTAATATTATAATATAATAAATTCACATGGGAGATTATAAGTAATAAATAGCAAAATAATGTGATAATGAATAATTCAGTTTTCTTCCATTACAATTCTAAGTTTTGTGCATTAACTGTTAGCATGCAGCAACATGCACCTTTAGACAATTATTAGAATTAATTATTTGCTAAAAAAGAAGAAAAGGAATGCTTTTTGGGATTCTCCAGATTTGATTGGATTTTTGGGGGGTTTTCCAAAATAAATCTAACAACCTTTTTTTTGTAAACAATTATCTTGGGAAGAGATTTTCATTATTATTGATTTTGTTTTGGGGAATCAAGAAGGGAAAGAATACAAAATGTTGTAGGAATTTAGACTTATGCACTATTCAACGTAGGGATTGTGAGGTCTTTTAAAAAGAGAGGAGTTCCTCACAAAAGGAAGGGGATGATCGATGAGGTGGAAGAGCTCCCATGTTTCCGGTTGGGTTAATATGACCTTCCTATTTTGTTGTATTTCTCCATATAATCGCCTAGCAACCCAAGGTAGAATCTTTCCTAAGATTGTTGTTGCACTACTACATTAAGGGGGATTTTAAGACATTAATTTAAGACATTATGTTTTTAATTTTCTAATTGTCTTAAGTTAAGACAATAAAAAAAAATCTTTTTCTAAAATAATGTTTTTATTTCCCTTCCTACACTTTCCTTTCCTGCATCATTTTTCATTTCCCTCCTAAAATGCATATTCCTTTTCGTTGGAGGCTACGTTGTGGGCAGTGAACTAGACAGTGAACTGGGCAGTGAATATAGTGTTTACCAAGCTTGGGGGTAGTGTCACCAGTGTAGAAGGCAACACTTTTTAGGAGGTGGGGACAACATTTATCAAGCGGCAAAGCAGAAATAGGCCGGGACCACAGAAAAGATAAAATAGAAAAAAGGGGTTTGTCTTCTATGGCCTCCTCTATTTTATGTTTCCTTGTTTTTTTAAGTTTGTGATTAGCTCGAGGACAATAGGACATGGGTTCCTCTATTTTCTATTCAGTTATTCTTCATAAATTAACCATTTGTTTTATGTTCAGTTAAACATCACGTATTTACCATGTTCCTCAAGAACTTTGGCTCTTAGTGTTTACCCTGTCAAACAATTCTCGTACCCTCTTTATGCTTCTGTATTTTAGATGCATACTTCCTAATAAACGTTGTGGACTTCAGCTTTACTCTTGTCAACTACTTTTGCCTGAAAATTTTGAAAGCACTTTCAACAAATCCATTTTGTGCATATCCTACAATTATTGCATTCCAAGAGACCACATTTCTTTGAAGCATTATTTCTAACAGGTCACATGCCTTGTCTATGCTTCCACCACATTTCTTTGAGGCATTATTTCTAACAGTTCGTACACCTTGTCTGTGCTTCCACCCTCTCTCGTTTCCATGCTTAGGCTATGTTTTTAGGCTCTTTTTTTTGCTCCTCTCTCGTTTTTGTGCTTAGGCTCTACTTTTTGCTCTTTGATCCCAAATGGTGGGATTGGATTATCCTTGGCATCAAGAAAATAGAAGAACACCATTCCGAAGGAGCAACTAAACATGGGTATGGGACCAAATACTTATAACAACAGAACTTAACTCATGCTTTCATCAATAGCTCCTTGACTTTTTCTGCTAAAACATCACTTCTTTCATCTGTGGCTTTTACCTGCAACAAGAGAAATGTTATGTTGAAGGGTAGATATCTCCAAATACTAATAAATATGTAAACAAAGTACTGGTTAAGTGATGATGTTTTGTTCATCCTCCAAACATTGCATTGTATACTGAAATGGTCAATTTTTTGGGGTAAAGATCTTACAATTGCTTAAAATTATTGTTTCAAGTAAAATAATTCGATCCTTCTCTTCCACAGTTATCAGAAAATAAAACAAGGCCTCTTAGTAACCATTTGGGATATGATGATTAGTTACTAATATCTAATCATAAAAATAATTGCCATTTGGGATATGATGATTAGATCTAGCATAAAAATTATCAAAAATAGCATCCATAAAAAAAAATTCAAAACAGCTGAAATGTCTAAAAACATATATGGTAAAATATCCATCTTTCTAACTACCAAATATAAGCGATTGCATATTCCATGACACGTAAAAAATCCATATAAGTGAGGAAAACAAAACATTCCAGATTACTATTAATTTGAAAAAAATAACAGAACTAAATATGTATATGATGAACCCTTCAATTAAAATTCAAAAATACAGGGAAATAGCAAATAATCTCCACCTGTAACATTGTTTCAATAGACGCAGTTCTAGATTAGAATAATCTCAAAGGCTTTTGCTAAATTTCTTCCTAACTAATTAGTTATCTCTCACATACTGGACAAATGATACTCTTAATAAATAATTCCACTAGTTCTAGAGAAAATCATAGTAATAGGCTTGACTATGCATAAATGAACACATGTTAACCAAGGCCAACTCAAGTGGCTGGAGCCTAGCGAGTTAATGATCAAATGAAATAAAAGGTGTCAAAATACGAATAGAATATCTAAATCAAGAAGTAGAAAATATCCAAAGGTGCATGATGTCCACCAAAAGATAACAAGTACAGTTCTCGAGTTAAAAAAATAGAAGTGGTTCACAGAAGCAGTATCTGCTAAATCACAAATAAAATTGCAATTTTCTTCTAAAATAGGCACTTTCATTGAAGTCCAAGTTCAAAATGTAAAGAGTATATGAATCTAAGCTATATTTGAGGTCTCTAACACCTACTATTTTTGTGCAGGTTAATTTTGTTGGAGCAAAAGTCTTGGAGTATATTGTTGACTTTGGGAAACCTACTGCACCTCTTCCTGCAACAATTGTTGCTTGTGTACCCTAAGACAGTGCATAAAGATGGGAGTGGGGATGTTGAATTTCAGATACTTCCAGAGGAGATAACTACTGCTATTGTTGAAGGTCTGAATGGACCTATAGAACCAAAACCAGAGATGAGTTTTCTTTCAGGACAATTCATTTCATGCATCTTGTGTATGATTATTTGACATATTTTCCTATAACAACTTAGCCACATCAAGCTGTACAAATTTTAGTTGGGAAAGACCTTCCATTTTGACATTATTTTCTATAGTACAAACTTTATTTTAGCAAGAATGATGCCATATCTTAAGGTCAACATTATCTAAAATATGCATTGCAAGTGTTATTGTATAAGTATATAAGACATTGCTTTATTTTAAACAAAATATTGGGGGTTTCTCAGAGCTAGTTAAGGCTAAGGTTAAGGAAATGAAATAGACTTTCATTTGAATGGTGAGTTAATTGGCATATGTCACCTAGCATATGCAATGTCCCTTTCCAGACAATTTTCAACAATTGTGAAATTCTAGGAAAACCCTTATTTCAAATTGTAATAAATAGAGAGATTTTACAAATTTATTTTAGTCATATGATGAGTCACACATGAGTAGAAATATATTTAAATCCTTAACTCCTCTGAAAAAATGAATTTATTGTAAGGTTGATTGCAAAGAGAAGCTCACAACTTATTTCAAAGATGACAACCCAACTTCAAATTTCTGCTAAATAAATAGATGATTGTTTGTTGATCTTCCTTATTGTTCTGAAATTCAATGTAAATGTTGATCTATAGAGGTACAAAGGGGTATAGTTCTGTGATTTGATGATGGAAACCCCAGGCTGTTTATTAGTGAGAAAGCCTGCACTGACCTTACTTCTGCAAACCCTATGCTGCAGTCAGCTTTTGGGTGACAGATTAACCTCCATATGTAACAAACCCTAACTATGTTGGATGTTGGATGATAGAAATGTCTGTAACAACGCTGGACAATTCTACACCCAATAAAACGTGCTGAAATAATCAAACAATGAATGAAACTATGTGGTATTGTTTGGAATAGGAAACATGCTACAACATTGCTTCAAACTGCAGTTCAAAGACACTATGGAACCTCAAAATAAGCCCTAGTAAGGAATTGTTGAATATGGCAACAATAAGGCACTATATTGACACAAACAAATTACATTTTTTTATAAAATATTTTGGAAAGTACCTATCTGCATGACAATACTTTGGCAGTTATCAATGTTAACTTCACTAAATCCTAAACTTGTGTAGATATATCATATATCAAACACAAAAATGAAAAATTAAATAAATTCTTAAGTTATTCTTGCAATTACTCACTGCACAAGTTTGATGTTCATCACTGTATTCTTGCAAACACTTTAAACTCTATCGAATGGCAATTGGAAGTGAGTTTTACAACAGTAGTAGCCATGGGGCAAGGTTGTGGCATATTCATAATAGGTAATACACTAGTAACATGGTCCAAGTATGCTCCATACAACAATAAAGATAGCCCATAACCTCTACAAGTTTTACCAAGAAAATAAATGAACAAACCTAAACAATGTCTATATTTTTGGAAGAGAAAGTGAAAATTACAATAAAAACAATAAAGATATCACCCAGAAATTAAGTTTTAAAGTTAATAAATAATACAGGTTTATAACTCATGACAAATTTCTCAAGCTGCACACTCTTCCTCTAATTAGTAAAAATACATATGCCAAATCCAGTCTAATGAAATATCACAAGAATAATGCAATCACTAATATATCCCTAACAGATTTGATGCATATGTAACCTGGTAAACTGATTGAAGATGAAAGAATAAACTTTACTCTGACCACCATTTATATAAAAATTAAGGAACAACCTTGTTCTGGTAAAACTGTCATTCTTAAAAAAAAATAGAACGCTACATATCTAAAAAAAAATAGAACACTACATATCTAAATTTACAATCTTTAGCTACACATGAAATCCATTCTAAACCATAATTACTTCATGACTATTGTGAAATACAAATGAAAAAAAAAATTCATTTGAAGATCATAATCTTCACACATTCCACACTCTGTTATGGTTGCAGTAGAAAATTTAAAAACATTATTCATTTCCCTCCAGTTTTTGAAAAAGCAAATGCATGAATCTAGGATAGCACCTAATCCAATATTTGGAGAAAAAATTTATACTGAAGATATCTGTCAATTTGAAATACATTATGGATTACAATTTGAAAACATCTATAGTCATGGTGAGGCATATAAAGAAAATAGTAAGTGCAAACTACAAGCTCCACATTTATCATATTTCATGTTGCATTTCTATAAACATGTCTAGGTGTCCTCAAGTAATCAAAAATTGAAATTGGTGATTGACAATAAAAATCAAGGTTTCTACTTTCTACTAACCATCTTTTTCAAAACTGTAATGGAGACCTTTTGTGGATCCCCTCCTACTCTGGTTTATGGAAATAAAGCCTATTGTACTGCATTGGGGATCCCAGAAATAAAGCCTATCGGCTAAATATGGGATAAATAGTCTACGAAAAAGACATTTTCACATTTCATTGTGTTTAAGATCTCAATCATTCATGCTATGTTCATACACTCTAAAATTTTGTAGAACACTCACAACAATCATATTGAAATGGTGAAATTAGCAATGTCAATTCCATTTTCTATTTAGTTTTGTGTTTACTTAGGTTGAATATGTCAATGTTTACATGGTTTCACTTCTAGTCTAATTTCTAATACTATTTAGAAAAAGATTATTATTGTATTTTTCTAGTTTCTTTTTGAGTGATATAAAATTGATTTGGTTCAATTTTGACGTATATGAGAATGATTCCAAAATTTAAATCTTCAAATTCAAATTTCAAAGTTTTTACTCATTTCTATTAATTGTTATGAGTTGACTTGGCACACAGTTTTGTGACATGTTGCTATGTCATGGTATAAAAGAGGACATCAAAGAGAAATCAATATAACACACTTAAATCTCTAAAGGGAAAGAAAGAATTTGATCAACATCATTGTATAGGTCAAATGCATGTTTGTGTGTGTTATCTTTAATATAACTCAACACCTTAAATCTTGCATGCCAAAGGGTTTGACCCAGGTGAACCCATTTACTTATTGAGATGAAAAGCTCCTAAACAACATCTCTAGCACCACCTTCACAGATTCATCTATCAAGAAGGTGAAGGAGAGTAATTTTAGGTGCACATTCTAACAAATCATTTTGCATAGTAAATATTTGATCAAGTTTGTGATAGTTGAGATCAAATTTGTGACACTTGGGATCAACCTCCATCATTTTTCTATGTTAGTTCAGATTTTGAGATATTCATCAAATCAAGGTCATTCTTTTCTAAAAGTGACAAATTAATTTAACACATCACCAACATCATTCAAGATTCCATCATTAGTTGTAGAGCTAAGCACTAATATTCCACAATCTTTAGTTTTGACCTTCTTTTCTTTTTAGGGTTTTTAGAATTTTTTAAATTGTATAGTCTTATTTTTAGATGTGATCCCCTTTTTACTTGCATGTTTCATAGATATATCTTCCTTTAGGGCTTTGTGATCCATTGTGTACTCTTACTTTCACCTATCATACCCACTGTTATTTTTTGCCTCTAGGTTTTCATTTGCTAATTTATTTCCAATTTAGAGTTCTTGATATATATATATATATATATATGGCTTCTTACATTCTTTTATAATATAATTGATTCTAGGGTTTGAATCCACCCTTTATTTGTGTGTAATTGATTTATCTTTATTAGGGTTTGTGCCTCTACTATATGATCTTCCCTTGATCCACACCCACACACCCACCTTGTTCTTCATGTTGATACATTTGTTATGATAGATTCTCATGTTCCATTATCTTTAGCCTCTATTCATGCTAATATTATATATTTTGATATGTTAATATACTTTCTAGCATTTGATCTCACCATCCTTGATTATTTCATGTCCTTTTATATTATACACAAGCTTATATTATCTATGGAGGTCTTGTTCCATCATGTTTGTACCTTTTCCTCTATAATTGATTTATTTACTTTCCTTCCTTCCCTCTTATATACCCTCACTTTACCTATCCATTAACCTCTTGTTGTTTTTATTTCTCCCATGGATAGTGCTTGTATTTTTCTTGAGCATATTGATACTTCTCCTTAGAGAACTTTTATTTCATATGATTTAATTGATGATACATATTTTGAGAAGTATACACATGATATACCCAATACCCTCTAGTGATAAAATTATGGATCTAATACATTACGTGGTAAAACTACATCTTCCTTAATCCTTCATGGCATTATTATACCTTGTGACGATGATATGCCTAGTGAACATATCCTTTATAAATCTCATGATAGATTTCCTTGTTTACTTATGGATTTTCCTACTTGTGTCTATTCATCTTTCCCCAAATCCTAGTGATAAATTGATATACATGTTCTACCTTTAGATTAGTTTGCAAGTACTTCTTAACTATCTTGTGGCTTATGATATATTGATGAAATATTTAGTGATGGACATGATGAGTTTTTTAATCTTCCCTTGACAATTTTTATGACTATTTTTATTACACACTCTTTTGGTTTAGGTGTAGGTTTGGTTTGCTTCTCATGCTATAATTAATTTAAATCCATGTATTTCAGGTTATTCTACATCACCAATTCATAATCAATTTCTATGTAAGTTTTAATCAAATCTTCTTCTTTTTTAATTGTTCAAGCTATATTTTAGAATAATTTTATGGTTTTTTTTTTGGGATACATGTTTTCATATATTTCAATATCTATTTACGTAATTATCCTAACTAACATCCACACACTTTTCTTTGTAGCTTTCTATTAGGTTGTTTTGTTGGTGTCTATTGGAAATGGCAGACCAGGTATTTATGTTGTTGTTTTTGGTACTTGCAATATCATTTTAATGAAATGAAATACTAAACTAGGATTTAATAGGTAACACATATAGTAATATTTAATATCATTTTTATGATCATAAGATTGGACTAGTTAGTGATTAAAAAACATATGTTTTATAGTTTTAGAGTCATTTTCATCTTTGGTGTAGGTGTCGCATGGTACTACTATAAGAACAAAATTTCTTCAACCTCCAATGTTGTTGCTATGCATCCACATTGCAAATGTCCAAAAACGGGTGATCCAAGAACAAGAAAATGCACTTAAAACTCCGTAGATTCTAGAAAAAAATGACTAAAACTTTTCCACTTTTGTGTATCTCAACTTAAAGCCATGTTTTCAAAGTTTTGAATTTCTTAAGTTGTAACATATCATGCACCTAAGAGTCATGTTCTCCTAAAAAAAGAAGTAATACTCGAGTTAAAAGTTGTACTCTTATTGTTGATATTACGTGGTGCATTCAGGGAAATAGCACATCATCATCATCTGAATATTCAGATGAAAGGGTAGCAAGACCTGCTCCAGGGACAGATGAATACTTCAATGAAATGATATATTGTACTTGCAAAAGGTGCCAAAATAGGAAACTAAAGAAGCGACGACTTGTTGGTATCCATAGATTGAAGTATGGAGTTTATATAGAAGAGGTACACTATAATTAATAAATTATTATTCTTATAATAAATAAATATGCATATTATTTAATAGATTATTATTGATCATTTCAATTGATTTTTTGATAAAAAGACGCTTCCAATTCCCAATATTCTTGAAGAACCAATGGATTTCGTTGATGATAGTCATTCTCAAGATGAAGAACAAGACACATTTATGGATGAAACCACTTCGCAGATAAATGAGGCTGGTGTCAATGAATTTCTCCAAGACTTCTACACATCTTCTGAAGAAGTTATTGATTCACCCCTAGCTCAATTGGCTAGGACGCCTCTTTTCCCAAATGCAGATACTTCTATATTGGCAACACTTATGTTGTTGTTGAACTTGAAGGTTACACATGGATTGAAAAACACATGTTTTACTGATATATTAAGGTAGGATTTGATATTACTATAAATTAATGATCTAAATGTCTTAAAAGTTTCAAATATTGTGTCTACTTATAAAAATCATTTGTTGTCTCATGTAGACTTTTGGCAAAAAAAATACTTCCAAAGGACAATAAGTTGCCTCATTCTCATAGAGAAGTTTCTTCAGTGATGAAAGACATTGGAATGGAGTACAATACATATGATGCATGTCCAAATGACCATATATTGTACTATGGAAAGAAATACAGATTTGCAACAATGCCCAGTGTGTCACACAAATAGGTATCATCAAGATCAAGTATCAAAGAAGGTTCCTTATAAAGTACTTCGTCACATTCCACTAAAGCCAAGGTTTGAGAGGATATTCAAATGCAAGGAGCTGGCAAAATATATGTATTATCATGCACAAGGGAGGAGCCAAGATGGTGTCATGCGTATGGCTACGGATAGAAAACATTGGAAAGAGATTGAGGAAAAATGGCCACATTTAAGAAATGAGCCAAGGAATGCAAGAATTTCTCTAGCAATGGATGGTGTCAATCCTTTTGGAGATCCTAGAACAACATATTCTGTTTGGCCAGTTTTAATTATTAACAACAATCTTCCCCCTTGGATGGCAATGAAAAAAGAGCATGCAATGTTAACTCTTATCATACTAGGTACTAGAACATATTAATGCAATACTTTCTTAAAGATTATATCTAAAAAAAATTCAACTCAGTTAAACCTTGATATAGAACTTTTTGTTTACTCAGGGAAGTATCAGGTAAAGGATATGGATGTATACATGGAGCCCCTCATTGATGAACTTCGTGAATTATGGGATGGTGTAAATATGCATGATGTATCAAGACCTATCAATGATAGAAACTTCCTCTTTCATGCAATCCTTATCTGGACAATTCATGATGCCCCGGGACTCTCTATTTGTTGTGGTAATATATTACAAATTACATTTGTAATTATTTTTGTTCATTTTTCCATTTACTAAATATGGTTTCCATTCTTATTTCAGGGCTACAAACAAAGGGGAAACATGGTTGTCCATCATGTGGGCCGAAAACATTGTATAGGCAGTCAAAGGATCTCAATAAAACTGTGTATGATGAGTATAGACAATTTTTATCACAAAATCATCGCTATCGAGTGCGTGAGAAAAACAAGTTCAATGGAAAGGAAGTGGAAATGAGGAAGCCAAGAAGGATGAACCCTACTAGGTGGAAAGCACTATATGACAAAAAAGAAGGGATAGGCTTTCCACTGGGAATGAAAAGACTTTCTATTTTCTACAAATTACAATATTATGAGAATTTGTCAATAGCCCACCTATTTGATACTATGCACATCAGGAAAAATGTGGCAGAGTGTTTGTGGAAACATCTAAATGGAACCAACCTTGAAGCACAAATAAAGTTACGAAAGGACCTCCAAGTTGCCAATATCATGCCGAACATGTGGTTGCATGAAAACAACTCATTTGTTCATGCTCCATGGATTTTTACGTCAAAGGAGAAAGAAAACATCATTGATACAATGAAAAGCATAAGATTTCCTTCTGGTTTTGGTGCGACATTAAAAAACTTATTCACAAGAGATGGGTTAGAGTTCTTAGGGCTAAAAACACATGATTGGCACAACTAGATAAAGGTAACTTTGTAGAATGTTAGATCTGTTGGAAACATAATTAGGAATTTGTATATCTTAGTGATAATAGAAATTCATGCATATTTTAACATTATTTTTGTTAATGGTCATGTAGTATGTGTTGCCCGCAGCAATACCAAGCACCTTTGACCATGATGTCACATTAACTATTTACAAATTATCCAAATATTTGAGGTATTTTAATCCATCATGCATAATCTTCCATGACTCTTATCCTTTGAAGTAGATTATTGGTAATGTCTTTATACGTTTATACCTTTAGTTTTGAACAAATAATAAGTCTTTATTATAATACACATTAATATTTGTAGGTGGGTTTCATCTAAAGAGATACATCAAGATGAATTGAATTATTGGAAGAGGAATGTTCCACTTTTGATGTGTGATATTCAAATGTACTTACCTCCAAGCTTCTTCAATTCTCAAGAGCACTACCTTGTACACCTAGTAGAAGAGATTGAACAGTGTGGTCCTATCCATATCCGAACAATGTGGCTCATGGAGAGATATATGAAGGTTCTAAAACAATTTGTGAGGCAAAAGGCTCGACCAGAAGGGTCCATGGTTGAGGGGTACATGGTTTTCCAGACTATGGTTCATTTGAGTGAGTGCTTACCTGAATTGCATCTTGGAGCTCCTCAATTATGGGATGGTAACCAACCTCAATCATTTGAAGGAGAAAAATTACAAGGTCAAGGGACTTCAAAGAGGATAAAAGGTATACAAAAATGTTTGAAGTAATTTTTTTTATCTTAAATTTTAGAAGACATAGCTTTAAATCATTATTAATTCATTGAACAATTCTATTTTCCATTGTAGATGCTAAGGAGTGGGAGTCATTACATTTGTATGTTGCATACAATTCTGATTTTATGTTGGAATGGATGGAGAAGTACACTGAACAAAAAAATTAGAGGATGAAAAGGCATGGACCAATGTATATAATAGACATGGTCAAGACACTGCTCAAGGACTTCCTGCAAGCCATAAAAGAAAATGGCCAGATAGATGCTCATGGAATTGGCTAAGGACCAATATTGAACACGAGGCAACAATAGGGAAGAATAGAGTGACACAACAACAACTAGATTTTGTTAAAGGATCTAGAAATGGGGAGGTGATTCATATATATTAACATATTTGAGGTATTTAGTGAATTTCCTTTTTAACTTTTCTATCCATGAATCTAATTAGTTAATATTTATATGAACTTAGGTAACATATTACAAAGGAATATGGAATTTTGGTCATCATTTTCACATCAAAAGGGTTGATGACAAAAGACAAACTTATGATTGTGGAATTTCAGCGTCATTTGAGGTGGAATGTCATTCACATGCAAATGATAGACAACCAATCACAAGCACACTTCGCTATTATGGAGTGTTGGAGGATATTATAGAGCTTGATTTTATATCTTTCAAGAAAGTTATTTTTCATGTTCAATGGTACAAGCTTATCAAAGTGGGTGAAGAAAAGACTATATTGTTGCACAAGAATGGATTCTATATGATCAATACATCTAGGTTTGAAGCCACTTTTGAACCTTATGTGTTTCCAAATCAATGTGACCAGATATTTCTCATTCCAAATCTAGAACAACCCGGTTGGTCATTCGTGATTGATTATGATCCAAGAGGACGAAGAGTAACATTTGTTCAAGATGTAGAGGACCATGATTTACTTGAAGATGAAGAAGTCCCCCTTGAAGACATAGATGGCCAAGATGGAGATGATGAAAACTTTATTGTCAATTATGCATATGACCAAGATGAAGATCATGACGAGTTTACTGAAGTGTCTAAAGGATATGAGCAACAACATGGGCATCAAGTCCATGAAGATGATGAATTTATTTATTTTCATTTGCCTATAGTTGAAGGTGAAGAAGACCATGAAAACTATGGTATTAATTTATTTGTGGATTTAGGGCCCATTAATGATGGTGCATTTATGTCATCAGATGAGGACATTTCATGTGAGGATGAAATTGTTTGATCATCATGTTCACTTTAAGATGGTTGTGAGGATTCAATACAATATAATTAACTCTTTATAGGTTAAGTATTGTGTTTTTAATTGCACACAAAATGTAATGGAAATTAAATAATTTGAATATTTTAAGTGTTATGTTAGTGGATGCTTGTAATGCCAATGAATATAGCTTGCAATTTATTTTCAATTGGATAAGTTGTTTCATTTTATTTTTTCACTTATTTAACAATTTACTTGAAACACTTTTTCCTTTGGAAACTTTACACAATCAACACCTACACACTTTACACAATTGACACCTAGGCAAGAGAAACACAATACTATAAAGCTAAAAAAAATTGGAGGTTGAGCATTGTTTATATTTTTCTTATGTATTGAAACATAATGAAAATTATGTATGTTATTGTTCATGTGCTAGTGAATTTGACTTATTTTACTAATATAACTTGCATATATTTACTAATTAATATTTTGTCATTTTATGTCATTATGTGTTTCTTTAAGAATGTGCCTATGGGTGCTCCTGATTCTACTATGGGGGATCCATTGATCTTAAATGGTCTAATTGAAATGCTAAGGATTGGGCAAGGGAAAAAAATTACTATGATGGTGCATGAGGTAAGTTTGAAAATCATCTTTTATAGGTTCAATTATCTTATGTTCCATATTATATTATGTTTATTTTATGTTTGTGGAATGCAGGCTATCTCTAAAGTCATTCCAACCCCTATCATGCCCTTTAGTACATCCAGTATTATGCCAGTGGTAATATTTGATCTAGATTCTTCTACATTTAAATAACTTATTTCTCCTTTTGTATTTTGTTAATATTTTTGTTTTTGTCACAGGAAATTTCTAGAGTAAGTCCACCGAGAATGCATCTTGTCGGCATGCAAGATCCAATTATGCCATCCGATACACCCAATGCTAGGCAAAATGTAAGATTCAACCATATGTTTGTGTGGGTTTGATTTTGTTATTTCCCCTATTATACCACTTTAATATTTATATTTGTGTCTTGCAGGATGTTTCAAGAAGATGTGTCACGCCCTCTACATATAGACTAGAAACACCTGTCACAAGCACAACATCAAGCACAATACCTAATAGCATGCCCTCTACATCAAACATGGATGCTCCTAGTATCCCTATTGAAATGGATGTTCCTAGTATCCTACCAACACTTGAACAAGTTTCCTTGAGTAGTCTTATAGAATCACAATCAAGAATACTAAGACTCCTACCAGAAACTCCTAAAAATGTTGAAATTAGGAAAGAAATACTTAAACAAATTGAGTTATTGGAGAGGAAATTGTTGGGGAGTCCAGGGCTTACTTCAGCTGAACAGGTAAAATTATTTGGTAATATTATCTTATTATTCTTTTCTAGTTCATATTTTACTTTTTATCATTATAATAGCATGTTGACTGGTAAAAGCATCATTGATGATTACATGGTTGCTTTGTGATGCTAAAATGTGATTACATTGTTGCTTGATGATCTCATTGTAAATACAAGAAATAAATGACAAAGTGACTGATATACCTATAGGGGCATTTACCTCAACCCCTAAGACTTCAACAGTATCCTCAGTGACTATAAAAGGAACACAAGAAGTTACAATCTTGCTCACCTTAGAAGGAAATGTCTTGAAGGATGAAAGGGGGTTAAAATTCTTTCACTTTATTTTTCGTCGCGTAGAATAATTATTTGGCAATACCATTCAAATGGATTGGAGGAAGCAAGGCAATGCTAAGAAAGATGAATTCTTTAAAGATGTCATAATAACATTTGGAAATCTTGGATTTAATAAGAAAATTATTCTAGATATTGCACAAAGATACATTCACTCTAAACGAGACAATGTAAGGTCAAAGTTGACAAAAGACTTGAGATATCCACATCCAGCTTGGATTACAGACCAAATGACATGGGATGAGCTTATTAAAGATGCCAAATTTAAGAGGAAGGCACACAATAATCCAAACTGCAAGCCATCTACACGAGGAGGATCAAAAAGATGCCTTCAAGATACAACAAAAGCAACCCAAGTTAGGGTGTCAAGTATTGAATCCCATAAATTAGGATCTGGTGGGTACAA
>VDFB02328979.1:0-41375 GCA_007258455.2 Sequoia sempervirens
TTGATAATATTTGCCAAATTTCCTCATATTTTTTCCTTGCTCACCGTCATGTTTTCACTTCTTTCAATGCAAGTTTATAAGAAAATCATGATGGCATTAACTTCTCTCTTAGCTATCTAAATATATAATTCTTTTTTCATTTTGATTCAATTAAGGTTTTGATCCATAACTTCTATTGTAAATGTCTCCATTTTTTGTCAAAAACCAACATGTGCTAGTTTTATGATAGATTTTTAATCGTTCATTGAAACGTGAAAAAAAATACATTTTTTAAAACTAGACCCCATTCTACACATGATGAAAGAAAAAAAATCAATTTTTGATTAGTTTTCAAAAAATTTAGGGGGGGAGCATGCTCAAATTTTAGCTTTTCAGCATGTGTTCACTTTCAAAACTCATAAAATATTATATTCTTTAAAAAAATTATCCGAAAGAATGATGATAAATGACATGGTGTTAGCTAATTTCTCATTGTTCCGATTTTTGAAATTCTAAAAAAAATTAATCAAAAAGGGGGCAACCCTTAGGTGCTATGTTGGATTTTTTGATAAAGGCAGGGCATGTCCCCCCCCTTTTGAGACCTTTAATATTCATTAATTTCAAAAAGAATTAATAACTTAGAAATTAGACTCGGAGCACTTCAACACTTGTTCTTGCTACATCTTGAAATTTTGAGCGTAACTATCTCCATTTTCTTGTGCAAATTAGATTTTGCTGATTTCAGAAAAAAATTAGCATCTTAAGAGCCAAAATTTTGTCACAGATCCATGCACTTACCCATGTATGGCATTGGAATATTGGTTTATCATTGAGAAGATTGGTGGATGTATGGTAGATGGTGTTATTATGGTGTTGTCATTGATGTCAACTTTGTAGTGATGTCTACATTGATGCATAGTTGATATTTGATAAGAATGATTGAATATGGTGTTGTTAGTTATGTCAACTCACTACATAGTTAAATAAGTGTTGGTCCAGAGGAGATCAAATGTGTTGGATAAATTTCCTAAGTTTGAAATTAAGTTTTCAATGTTCATAAAACCTATTTTGTGGTCCACATTGCTCCACCAAGAAGAATCTTGTCATGCGGTTCGAAGGTAATTTTGGTGTATATTGGAGGAATCTAAATCCAAATTTTCAAGCCTTGAAGTCCTATGTAGTTGAAGTTAGTGTTGATAGTGTATTTCTTAGGATATGACAGAGTTACAGTGACAAATTGGAATTCTCCATATTCCACCATAGATGATTGTTACAATATGTGATTTTGAGGATATGTTTATAGGTGTCAGAAGTGTATGGTCCAAGAGGAAAGTATTCTGGAAGTCAGCATGTTGAGTTGTGAATGAACATTTGGTTTATTATATTATTGTTTCACCGGCGGTGCCGACCTAAAGGGTTTGAGGTTGTGCGGAATTAAAGGATGTATGGATTGAACTTATGAGAGTAATTATAGTTCATGCCAACCTATTTTTAAGTGTCACATTTAATTTAATTTTGTGAGGTGTGTGTGGTTGATTCTTGAGTTGACTGGGTATGAGGATGCATGGTACATTATTTAGGCTAACCTAATTTATGGTTTTGTTGGATGTGATATATATACAAGGTTAATTCCTTGTGTGAAGAGTGTCAGGTGATGTATGAGATGCGAGACAATTAAGTGTGTAAGATCTAAAGTAGATTAGAGTGAAAAGAGGTTGATAAGTGGATAAGCATGATGTGTGTTAAGTCAGTTTACAAGGCTTAATTGGAATAGTCTCTAGTATATTGTAGATGCATTGTATCAGTTCAATCTATGGTAGTGAGCCACCCTCTTTTATATCCTAGCAGTGAGCCATTCCTTCTATTATCTAGATAGTGAGTTCTACAGATAGTGAGTCATTCTGTAATATCTTATAATTGATTATAATATATTGTGAACTAATCCTCACTGTGGTTTTTCCTGTTTTAAATTTTCCATATAAAATATAGTGTTCTTGTGTTCTTTGATGTGATGAATGTGTTTTATGTTCCTTTCTAAAATTGTAAATTTAATGTGATGCATTGAATGGATATTTAAAGTTGATGAAGTTAATGAATTTCAGTGAATACTAATTCACCCCCCCTCTCAGTATTTTAGGTGTTCAAAAATTGGTATCAACGCTTGGTTCCTTTAATTGGCTTGATTGTTGAGGTAAATATTAGAGGTTGAACACATGAATACAATGAAGTATCCTATTCCTTTGGAAGAGATAATTCTTGAAGGGTTTATTGAAGAATATTGTGAAGTTGACATGGAAGGAGACCTCAAGTCAACTCTTGATGATTTGGATAAAGCAGAAGCTGAGAACAAAGCTCTGAAAAAGGATCTTAGTGATGTAGATGAATGTATTAAGAAGTTGAGAGAGAAACTCAAGAAATATATAGAAAGAGTCAAAAAAACAAATGAGTAGCTCAAGAAATCAAATGAGACTATCACCAATCTGAAAGGGCAAGTTGAAGAAGGAAAAAGAGTTGAAGACTACTTGAATGCCAACCTAAAAAATAAATCTAAAGAATGTTCAAAGGTTGAAAAAGAGATTAGAACTTTGAGATAATATTTGGAGAAAGCAAGGATTGAAGAAGACAAATCCAAGAAGAGCTCCACATTATTGGTGTGAATAAAGTCTTTTATACCTATTTAATTCTTTACTAGGGACTTAGGGGACTTAGTTCACATCTTAAGTTTACTTAGGATATAAACATTCTTCTAGAATTCTTAGTTGTCTTATCTATAATTTACATTATCCTAGGTAGTTATGAGTTAGTTGTCTTATTAAAACACTTGTCATGATCTTGTCTAATCCTATCTCTCACCCTTTCCTTTATAAACAAGGCATCTCTAGCATGTATTGTATTGTATTGTATAGCATATTGATCATATTGTATCATATTGTAATTCTTGTTTGGTGGAATAACATCTTCCATTGTTTCTTCTCTCTATTTTTTGTGGAGGTTATTTGGTGTTGTGGATTGAAGATCTTGGTTGCTCACTTCAACACACACAACTTGATGAGATGATTGCTAGATAGAAGGCTTTTAAAGACAAAGAAGGATTAGGTTTTGAGAAAGGAGAAAGTTTAAAGACATATCAGACCCCAAACAATACTGAGAAGAAGAATGACAAGACTTGAGCAATGTCAAACGGGTTTGGAACTAGAAGAAATATTTCAAAAGGCCTCCTATTAGACAACCTATTGCATAAAGGTATTTATCTTTCAATGGTTATTGTTATTCCTACAATAATTTGGACATAAAGTTGTAGAGTGTAGAAGTAAAATGAATCATAATGTTCAATCATTTCCTAGTCAATGCTATACATGCAATAGAATTGGTCATAGAGATAGTGAATGTAGAAATTAGATGATGAATGGTTACAATAATGGCATTATGTTTCAATCTTTCAATGGATACTATTATGCATGCAATTGATTTGGGAATGTTACCCCCATTTTTTGCCATTGAAAATTTTAAGAATTCTCCCTTATTCAATGCTAATGGAACTTATGGTGTTTTTGCAAAGGTGTTTTCTTGGTCAAGAGGTAGATGAACTATTAAAAAGGAAAAAATATTTTTGGATCTAGTCTCATCATTCAATTCTTATAAGCTTCTCCTATACAATATCTTCATATTCTACATTGCATTGACCCATATCATTTCATTGGGAAAAGCCTTACTTAAGTAAATGGGTTGATGGTCTCAAAATAATTGTCAATGAGGAAGAAAGCTTTTCAAAGAAGTATTATTACAAAGTAAATATAAGTATGGAGAAAGTGCATGGAATTAAAAAATATGAAATCTCGAGCAACAATAACATAAGATGATGATAAATTATCAGGGGGTAAAGAAAAATATGATACTACAGGACAAACATCCATGTATTTTGAGATTTCTATAAGCAATAATTCTAAAAAGACTTTGACCGAGAAAAGTATTCCTCTAGTGCAACTGAGTTTAATAAATTACTTAAGCAACCATTCTGAATTTAAGAATTAGGGCATGAAAGAAACAAACAAAATAGCATGTGCTGATCTTTCTAAACATGGGAGAAAACATCACCAACTCTGATAGTCATGAAGGCTCAAGATTATGATGTTCATCCAAAACTGTTGGTAGAGGATACATTAAAGTATAGATTGATATGGGAGAAATCACACGAAATTGGCATTGGAATTCAACTTTGTGCAAATGGACTTCAATATAGATAATAAATTCATGATTATGACGAAGAGAAGGCAGAAGTATCATGGGTCATTGTGAACAAAGGAAATGGGGTCACAACTTCTCTTATCCACACCTAAAAGGGGAATGAAGGAAGAGGAATCCAATTTTTCAATGCTCACATTTAAGAACAATTTCGTGAGATTCCAATGCAATAAAGATTGAAATATGGGTATGTGTAGGATCATCATGGAAAAAATAAACCCTTAAGTGCTGATGAAATTTAGAAAAATCAGACTTAGAAAACTTGACGTAAAAAATTGAATAAGTTATCTATATTATTTTAAAAATATGTAAGAATATAATCCATAGAAAATTGAATGTAGTTTCTAAACTACTAGGTTTTTTTTTTTTTTAAATCTATTTGGTGAAAATTTGAAATTTCAATGCAATAGCACTTAAATTTCAAGGAAAAAATAGAAGTATGTGTTTGTCTGACCACCTAACCACAATAAAATAATAATTTTTTTATAATATTTTTAGATATAAGTAGAGAACTCATGTCCCAATGTGATGCATATTGTTTTGTAATTTTTTTCAAGTAAATAATTAATTATAAATTTTTGTACAACTTTTTAAAAATATATAAAATCATATGTCGACCATAACTTGGTCAAAAATAAATAAAATTTATTTTATTTTTTTAAATCCTATAGTATGTGAAAGGTTAAAGATGTATTTTATGTTTTAGATTCAAAATGTGATACCGTTTGAAAGCTATAGATGTTTTTCAAATCAGCCTATCAATCGAGGGAATTTAGTCATAATTGAAATAGAAAATCAATAATATTTTCATTAAATTCAAAGAGTAAAGCATAATTTATATTGGTGGAAAGGTAGGGAATCTCCTTTAAAAACCCTTTTCATTTCATCAATTTTGGGTAAAAAAAAAGTCATCAACCACATACCCATCATATCACCACTTTTTGGTCCATCATGATCCTGCACATACCCATCTAGCAAAGGAGATTGTTCTTCAGGTAGGAAAGTGATAAAGAAAATAAACTATGAATGAAAAACTAAGAAAATGTAAAATGTTTGAAAACACAAACATGTGATATGCAGAATGACCTAAGAATGCAAATAAATTGTAACAAAAATTAATGAAAATAAAGAGGTGCACCTAGGAACTAGAAATTGATGGAGAGGAGCTTTAGAATCTTGTAGAAATCACTATTGAAGCCAACTAGAACACTAACTCCAAGCTGGGCGACTTAGTCCTATTTCGGGGAAATTTTTCTGGAACAAGTTTTAGCTAAAAGGGTACTCAGAACTACATAAACCACTTTCTAGGCCTAGTAGTGGGACTAATTCACCACTGATGGTGACTTAGTCCACCTCCAAAGTTTTGGAAATTCTAAGATGCAATATGTAGCTCCTGGTCTGTACTTCAGCTCCTGATAGGTTTTCGGATCTGAATCTGAAGAATCTAGTTCGTAGGTTTTCTCCAAGCTTCTTTTAGGGTTTTGACCACTTTGAAAGACTTTGACAAATCTACATACAAGACCTGAAAAACACATGCAAAGAGGGGAAAACGTGTTAAGGGTTAGTGAATATGGGTTCACCTTGGTAAAAGTCTAGTTTGGTAATTAAACCCTTGAAAATGAAAAGAGATTGATGAATGAACAACATGCAATGCTACAACTCACCAAACCCTTGAGGTAGAAATCTGAAGATATGCAAGTAATGGCTCCAAAGTGCTTGAATACTCTTGTAGACAAAATGCTTGAATGCTAAATCACTTGATTGCTTGATTAGAAAATTAAGGAAGTGTTGGAGATTAAGGAGATGAAAAATGAGAGGAAAACCCTATATTCATATGATTATATAAAATTTCCCAAAAATACCACATCAAAGGCTGACCTCAAGGCTTAGAAAATAATATCCGCTAGAATTTTGAAATAATTTTTATTTTTGAGCCAAATGGGACTAAGTCACCCCTAGTGGTGACTTGGTCCCACTTAGGAATTTTAAGTGGGTGTAGGGAATTAAGGTGTATTAAATGATTTTTAACTGGATTATTCTCAAAAATACACTTAAGTAGGGCATGCAAGTGTATGATGGGGCCATTTAAACATAAGAAAGGGTCAAATTATTGATGACAAGCCTAGAAAAGCATGAAAGTTTGTTACAACACTTTACAACACTTTGAAATAAGGCTTGTTAAGTGATAAACAAAGGTTATTGAAGTGAATTATATTAGAAAGGTCCTAGAAAAGTTTGGAAATGTATTACAACACTTTACAACACTTAAGTAAGGCACCACTTGAATTCTTTTAATTTGCTAGGGCCCAAGACCTAATGTGAATGTCTTGACCACATGGCAACATTAAATCAAGGTGCAACTAAGCCAAGGTCGCAAGGAGGACCCATACAAGATAGGAAACTTGTAGAAGGGTTATTTTTTCAGTGTTCACATTTAGCCCCCACTTTAGTGAGATGATGAACTGGTTCAAAATCTTACTAAATTAGATCCATGAGCAATAAAGAGGGGTTCCCATGAAAAAATGCTAGAAAGATGGGAAAACAACGATCAAGGCCCCAAGATCAAGATCTCATAACAAATCAACATAAGTGCAAAGAGAACACACATGATATCAAGAATAATGACAATGCACAAGCATACAACACCAAAGATGAAAGAGAGAAAAATGAAAGAGAAAGAATGAAAGAATATGATCAAGCTTCAACTATTTGTCCAACATGATGTGGATCAGATCTAGGTTGTTTGTCCAGAAAACACATACTCACTCTAAGTTGATGGAACTCATAGCTGTCTGTCGGGTGAGAAGACCTAAAAGGTGAGAAACATACACTCATGGTTGGTATGCACTCACACAAATACAGGTGGCTATGGGGAAAGTCATGCCTCGGAATGGGCTTCCCGCTCAACCATACCAAAGTTATACCTCCTGATAACTTTAATGAGACACCACAAAAGAAAATGACTTTTCAAACTTCACGAGACAAGCAAAACTTTGTATGCTTGGAGCTCATGAAAAAATGTGATGGCACCATAGGCATGCAAGCTATGTTATGCAAGGTGGCCGTATAACAAATAAAAAATGCAACATGTAAAGGATGTTAAAAGAATTCTTTCTTAGTTCATACGAGGTCTTTAACTTAGGGAACATTGTGTCTAATGTCTCCAAAAGAGGACCAATCAAAGAATAGAAAATTTACAACTTAGGGGATACAGTGTGTCACATTAAGCCACTAAGAGGAACTTAATATGCTAAGATAGATCAGGCTTATGAAGGAAATCACACCAAATGTCATCCAAAAAGCAACAAAATGCATTGTATCAAGTAAGAAGGCTTCTCTAAGAACCAAGAAAAGGAAAAATGAAAATGAATAATTCCAATGTATGCCCCCACTTTAAAAGAATTGCTACACAACATACTATGAGCAATTACTTTAAAGTAGCCAATGAAAAGAGCAATGAAGAAAGAAAGACATGAGAGCCAACTTGGAAAGCCCTAAGCCAAGTCATATGTTTATGAGTAAAGCTATGTCATGTGAGAGAAAAAGAAAAGAAAGGAAAGGGGTTGCCCTTGAAATGAAAACACCAAACACATAAGGGATCTATGGATTTTGGGTTAGTATGTTCTTTATTGCGATGTTGTTTAGAGAGCTCAGAACTATCATCATCCCCCAAATACATAAAACTAGAAGAATGACACAAAGAGAGCGAAAACAAAGAAAAAGAAAGAATCTTTTGGGTCAACATGGAAGAGACATAGGGTGTCTCGACGCCTTGTGTCATCCCAAAAAGGAAAACACAAGCCAAATAAAAAGGAAAAGGTGAAAGGAAAAGGAAAAGGAAAATCTTTTTGGGTCAACATGAAGGAGGCATGAATGTCTCGATGCCTTGCATCATCCCCAAAAGGAAAACACAAGAAAATACAAAAGAAAAATACAAATAAAAAGAAAATCCTTTTGGGTCAACATGAAAGAGACGCAGGGTGTCTCAATGCCTTGCCTCATCCCCAAAAGGAAAACATAAGAAAAAGAAAAAAGAAAAGGAAAAAGCAATATATGATATAAAAAAGAATTAAGATACAAATAGAAGAATGTCCCAAAGAGAGAGAGACAACATCAAACAAAACATCATAGGGGATCACATTACGCACATTCAAACACACAAAATAAAAATAAAATGCAAAAGACTAGTAAGGAAAATGCGAGTCAACCATCAAGCAAGTCATTTGTCTCCCAGTCATGTTCAGGAGATGTTGAGGGTGGGAAAATGGCCAAAGGGACAAGAGAAAGTGCTGAACTAGGGGAAGCACTGACTTCAACACTCTTTATAGGAGATTTTTCATTTAAGTGCATGGAAGAGGAAAACAATGTGTTCAAATCATTATGCACCTCTTCATCAATTTTAGCAATCTTGTCATTGTCATCCAGATTAATAACAATAAGAGGATGAACGGTAATTTCCAATGAAGACTATACCTCTTGTTGTGATTATTGTATGGGATTGTTTTGTTGTGGTTGGGGAGGAGGTTCATCATGCATTGATTCTTTCAAGTGTGGATTTTGATTTTCTTTGTTTTCTTCTTCTTGTAACTTGCGAGTAAGCGCACAATGTCTACACCTACGCTCCCTAGCTCCTTTGTTTCTTTTGGTTTTATTGTCGAGTTGTGTTTGTGAAGGAGTAGGTTGGTCAACCATAGGTTTCTTTTCTTCCCTAAGGGGAGGAATGAAAGGAACCATGGAAGGTTGGTCATCCACTTTCTCCTTTTCTTTGTAAACTTGTTTTATTCAAGGAGGCATGACAGAGTTGTTTTCAATGTCTCATGGTCTCTTGGACGATGTTGGGGAAGTTTCTAGTGTTGGTTGGTCTTTTTTGTTTAGATCTTGTTCAAGTTGAAGCATGGTTTTGTCTAGGATAGGAGTGTTGGAAGTGGAGGGGGACATTCTGTGGAGAGACAATTCTACTATTTTCTTTGCTTTGAATTGTTGGTAAGCTATGAAAAAGAAGTCTTTTCGAGGTGCTATAGGTTCCATGGGTTCGAGCCGAAAGGCTTCTAAGGAAAAGTTTCCTTTGGAAGAGAAGGGGTTAAAGCCACTATGGTGGATAGTGAATATTTCATTGTCAAATGGAAAATTTAAGCATTTATGTATAACCAAAGGGACAACTTTCATTAACCAAAGCCACAGGTGGCCTAGCTGCAAATGAAACTGGTCCGAGTATGGGATGATGGAGAATATGACATCCAATGTTTGTGATTCTATTTTTCATGGAAGGATGATTGATCCTATCATAGGGCAAGAAAAACTATTTTGTGTCTTGATCCATGCTTTTGGTTTATCATAGTCATCTTGATAAATGTCATGTAATACCAAAAATTCCTTGGTGATCACATTCTCTCCACAGGTGGGATGTATTAGTATCCCATTAGTAGGATTTTCATAGATACGACCACCTATGTAGAGAGGAACATTGGGTAGATTTTAATTATATCCTTAAGGAGAAAGCATTATCGAGAGCTTTCTTAGGTTGGACCTTACGAGGGATAACGTCTATTGCACCTACCATTTCATCCATAGGATTATTATGAGTAATATGTGGGTTAGGATTAGGATGTTCATTAAATTGACATTCATCACATCATTCTTTGTAGTTTCACTAACTTTGACAAATGAAATATTATGTTTGGGCATCAGATCAGTGAAAATTTGCAAGTTTTGATTTGGAGGGGCAACAAACTTATTACCTTGATCATTAACACCTGTAATGGATAGATAGCTAGAATCAATGAGGTCTTGCACAAGATGTTTAAGATGCTTCCATGTCATTTCCAGTTTGTCAATGATAATGGCAATAAGTATTGGATTTAAAGTTTGGAGGTAAAGGCTTAGTAGGATTAGGTGCTTTGATAGGAGGCAAGGTAATCATTTGTTGTAAAAGTTGGGGCATTTTGTTATGAAGAGTGTTAGGTAAAGGTGTGAATTGTCTTTTCAGATCTCCATAACTAAAGGGCAATGTGGTTTTAATAGCTACTATTTGGTTGTTCACGGTTTGAGTTGGCTATTGAAGGGGGATTGAACTGTAAGAACCTTTTGTTTTGCTTTCTAAATAGTTGGGAATTGTTTTGTTTAGCGGACTTAGATTTCTAAGTTTGGCTAGAACTAGACCTTGTATCTCGACTACTAATTGAATTGTGATAATCACAAAGGGCAGTACATAGGAGCATGAATGAGGGGAATTTCATCATAATGATTTTTTCCTAAAGCTTAGTTTGCAAGTTTTCTATAAACATCTTTTGAAGGTTTGGGTGAGGAATCTTGACAGATCTATTTGGGAAGAAAGTGATTGATAACATGAGATAAAATCAATTATCTTTTCTTCCTTGTTTTGCTTGCATCTAATCAAATCAACCAAGGTCTTCTTGGGAGTCATATGCACTTGGAAATGATTTATAAATGCATCAAAAACTTCATTAAATGAACAAATTGAATTGTTCGATAAAGATGAAAACCATTCCAAGGCAGTGTCCTTTAAAGTCCTAGGAAATAGTTTTGCTAACAGTTTATCATCAAGGACAAAATCACTATATAATGAAGTTTAGGCATTAACATGGTTAGAAGGATATCCCTTCCCTCCATATTTCTCAAATCTAGGCATCTCTAATCCTTGTGGCATTGGTTTTCGTAATATTTCCAAAGACAATGGGTTGCTTTGAATATAATATGTGGGTGGGCCATTCTAATTTTGGTTTATGGTGGAGATTTGTTTTTGCATGGATGAAACAGTTTGGAAAAGTTGTGTGATGAGAGGGTCATTATAAGTGGTATGTGGTGGAAGTGAAAGTGGTGATGGATTATTTGTAGAGGTAGGGAAAGTGAATGGAATGCTTATAGATGGTATTGTAGAAGAGGATAGAACATGTGATGCCACATAGGAATTAGGGATGCTAATAGGAATACTCAAGGAAGGAATCATATTACTAACTTGTTGTAGTGTTGTTGTGATTTGAGGAGTGGTATAGGTAGGTATGGAGGCTACTATTGAGGGAGGAGGAGTTTGAGGTCATCCTTGCCTTACCACATTGTTTGTTGGTTGAGGAGCACTAGAGGTTGAAGGAACATGTTTTGTATATATCTCAACTATTTGTTTCACAACGTCTAACCCATCTTCAATTTCAAGCATGCGATGGATGTTTTCTATGGTAGGAATTGCAGTGACTAAAATGTTATCAAGGCTTACTTGATGTTGGAGATGTGTTAAGTCCTCATGAATGTGAATTATTTTGTCTTGCAAGATATGATCAGTTTGTGTTTCAACTTGCATGTTATTTGAAGGCAAAGAGTTGCTAAAGGTATTATCTATGCCTAGTGTACTAGTTGCAATACTAGGAGTGAAAGCTTTAGATAACCCAAGATCCACAATGAGTGTGTTATTTTGGGATAACATGAGTCTCAAAATTCTTCTCACTAAGGTATTTAGGACACCAAACACTCATGCAAAGGTCTCTAAATGCGGGGTAAATGCAAATGCTTAAAACTAAAATTCTGAAAAAATAAAACTGAAATGCAAAAATAACAAACAAAAACTTAGAAATTGTAGAATTAAATTCTAAGGGAAAAAAGAATATTCATGGCTCCCTTTTGTCCAAAGAAGCTAAAAGCGGAAGGACCAAAGTAGTTATTAGCTCTTCGAATCTGCAAGCGGAAGTCCTAAGGTTAGAACAGTTAGGTTTGTTTGGGAAATGGTTTGGGAAGAATCTCAACTGGGACTATTTAGTGAGTTGGTGGAAAGAGCGTTGGGGCGCTGAGTTGCAGCTAAAAATGCTGCAAAATGATTTCTTCTTAATCGTTTGCCCATCCCGTATCATCAGAGATAAAATAGTCAAAGGGGTCTGGGTTCTTGATGGCTGTGGCTTTTACCTAAGAAAGTGGTCAATGGGTTTTGATCCTTCAACCCATGTGATGGAATTTCTGCAAGACTGGTACAGCTTACCGAATCTTCCACAGAAGTATTGGGCTCCTTCTATTCTTGAGGAAATAGGTAACCAGTTGGGCACCTTTGTTTGCGCAAAAGAAAGGACACTGGCAAAGCCGAATCAAACCTATGTGCGCATTTGTGTGGAAAACAACATGGATAGAACGATCTGGAGCGAGATTGAGCTTATAACGGATTATGGGGTTAGGGTTCAAAAACTAGAGAGGGACTCTCTCATGCGTAACAACCTGGTATGCACGCTAGGATGCAGAACTCACAATGAAGAGGCAGGGAAATCCAGTATGCTGATGACTCCTCCGGCAAACCTTAGAGCGGCTGTGCGAATCATCTCTGAAACTCCAAAATCTCCAACACAAGGGCGTTTGAAGTCACCAACAGAGGTCTCTAGGGCATCTCCAAAAGCAAACAGTGATAATTTGGCCCCTTTGGGTGGAGTCTCGTTAACTGGGACTCAATCTCCTTCCCCAATGGATGAGAGTATAGGCAGAAAGAATTTCAAGCAGGATAGGTGGAGAAGGAGGTTCAGTTTGAGGAGTTAGATGACAGAATTTCTGAGACCCTCGCACTTATGGGGGATTGTGGTCTGAACATGCAGCTGGACTCTTTGATCGAAGTAGGAAAAGAACTAGTGGAGCTTGCGGAGGCAGCTAAAACAAAGTCAGGAATGTTGGGGGATGGTTTTAGTCTGGCAGGAATGGAGGAAACCTGGGAGACAAATGACCAGGACACAACAGAGTTGCTAAGTCCTCAGTTAGGTAGGAAGCGGAAGCTAACAGAGGAATTGCAGGCTGCAAAGTTTCGCCTGGGAATTCATACAAGGGACATTTTCAAATCAACTCCAGATTGTGGGGATCAAAAAAAGAGGGGTAGGATCCCCAATCAGGAAAAGAGAAAGCAGGACGGGGAAGCAAATGGCCAACAAAAAATTGACACTATGATAAAAGTAGGGAAGGGTGGAGCCCTTCCTGAACAACAATGAAAATCTTAACTTGGAATGTTAGGGGCCTAAATGCCCCTAACAAGTGGAACCTAATCAGGCGCCACATTGAAGTGTGTCAATTTGATATTTGTCTTCTTCAAGAAACTAAATTAGATGGGAATGATCTGGAGAAATTTGGCAGGAAGTTAAGGTCTTGGAAATGGCTTGGTTCGGAAGCAGAAGGAGCTTCAGGTGGTTTACTAATTATCTAGAGACCTCAGACTGTCTTTCTTGAGGCATTAAATCTCAGCAGACATTGGATGGTGTGTAAGGTAAGAAGTTTAACCTCGAACCTACATTTCAATTTGCTTAATGTGTATGGCCCTATGTTGTGCATTCAGAAAAGACTAATTTGGCATGAGCTGGACGTTTTTTTGCAAGATTTGCACCAAGGTTTTAACATTTTAGGGGGGGACTTTAATGCCATTCTTAAGAAGGAGGACAAGCTTGGGGGAATAGGGAAAGTCTTACAGTCCCAAAAGGATTTCTGTGACTTTGTGGAGAGAAACTCTTTATTGGAAATTCCCTCAAGCAATGGTCTTTTCACATGGACAAATCGTAGGAAAGGGTTTGGAAGTATTGCAGAAAAATTAGACCGTTTTTTCTTCAAAGGAAATTTGTGCTCCTTTCCATTTTCTTTAGAGAGCAAGATAAACTCTGGTACTGGCTCTGACCACCTTCCTGTGCAACTGCATATTGTCGGGGAAAAAGGTCCAATCAGATGCCCTTTTAAATTCGAAATGATGTGGTTTAAAGATCCCAATGTGATGGATTTACTTGAACAATGGTGGAAGGAATGCTCTCAGGGGGGTTCAAGTTTATTTAATATAATTACAAAATTAAAATACCTGAAGCAGCATCTCAAACAATGGAACAAAGAGAGCTTTAAGAATATTTTCAAAGAGAAAGAGCAAACAGAGGAAGAATTAGAATCTTTAGCAGATGAAATCATGAAGCATGGAATGAATGAAACATGCTACACAAAAGAAAAGGCATTATCCAAAAAGTTGAATGATATCCTGGCCAAAGAAGAAATTTTTTGGCGTCAGAAATCCAGAGAAGTCTGGTTAGAAGCAGGGGATAGAAACTCAAAATTCTTCCACAACTCTACAAAAGCAAGAAGGGAACTCAATAGAATCACCTGTTTGTATGACAGAGATGGCAAGTTGTTGGAAGATGCGTTGGAGATCAAGGATTCAGCGGTCTTTTTTTTTCAGAATCTACTCAATGATTGGGAAGGTTCAAATTGGCAAGCTCAGAAAGCTTCCTTGCAATTCATACCGAAATTGGTTTCCCCAACTCAAATGCAAGCACTAAATGCAAACTTCTCTGAAGAGGAAGTAAAAGAGGCAATTTTTGGGATGCAGCCAGAAAAGGCTCCTGGACCAGATGGGTTCCCGGCCGGCTTCTTTCAGAAATGTTGGCACTTTTTGGGAAAGGATGTTTGGGAAGCGATCGAAGACTCTAGACTAAATAGAAGGGTTCTGAAGGAAGCAAATAATACCTTAATCGCTCTCATCCCAAAAAAAGAGAAACCTGACAAGTGGGAAGACTTCCGTCCAATTTCGCTTTGCAACACAATCTACAAACTACTGGCCAAAGTTATAGCTAACAGATTGAAGAAAATCCTCCCCACAATTATCTCCGAGGAACAAACAGGCTTTGTTCCAGGGCGCTCTATCTTAGATGGGGTGATTATTGCTCAAGAAGTCATTCACTCAATTCAAAAACTGAAAAAATCAGCCATGTTGGTGAAACTCGACATCAAAAAAGCATACGACAGAGTGAACTGGAGATTTCTCTTCAAAGTATTGGAGGCTTTCAGTTTTCAGAAGGAATGGTTAGATTGGCTCTTTGGTTGGGTGGCTTGCCCGCATTTTTCAATTCTAGTAAATGGTTCTCCTGAAGGTTATTTCACTGCTTCAAGAGGACTGAGGCAGGGGGATCCCCTATCTCCTTTCTTGTTCATAATAATGGCAGAAGCTTTAGGGAGGTCGATTGAAAATGCAAGATGGTCTGGGTGGATTCAAGGTTTGCAAGTCACTAGCAGTCTACCAAACATCACTCATCAACAATTTGCAGATGATACAATGTTGTTCGGTGAAGCTTCAGCAAAGGAGGCTCAAAGGTTTTAAAAAATGCTAGATGATTATTCTAAAGCTTCAGGTCAAGAAGTAAGGTTAAATCAGAGGTCTTCTTCTTTAACACAAACTGCCCGATTGAGGTTCAAATTTTGAGAATTTTAGGCTTTAAAATGGGGCAATTGCCCTGCAAATATCTTGGCCTCCCATTGGATAAAGGCACCAAAAGTAACAGTGCATGGTGCTCAATGGTGAGCAGATGTAAGGACCGAATTTCTTCATGGAAAAACAGATGGCTCTCTTGGGCTGGGAGACTAACTTTATTGAAATCAATTATTTCTGCCCTTCCAATATATTTGATGTCCTGCCTACAGTTAACTAGTGGTGCAAGCAAAGATTTAAATAAGGTTATGCGGGATTTCTTCTGGAAAGGAAACTCGGAACAAAAGAAAATCCCCCTTATTAACTGGCAAAAGGTTTGTGAAAAGAGGGAGAATGATGGATTTGGTTTAAGAAACGTTCTTAGGAAAAATAAGGCGTTGGGGGAAAAATTAGCTTGGACAATCCATTCACGGCCAGATCTCAAGTGGGTCAAAATCGTCAGAGCGAAATACCTGGATCCAGATCCATATTGTTTTCTTTCGGCAAAAACACTTCCATCTGGGTCCCAGATCTGGAACTTTATTAAAAGTTGCAGAGAACTAATTACAGATTTCATTACATGGGAGGTTAAGGATGGAAAGGAGGCTTCATTCTGGGATGACTCATGGGAAGGACACCCAGTATTAGCAAACATGCCTGAACTCTCAAACATAATGGAACAGACCAAGCAAAGCTGGGGCTCAAAAGTCAGGGACTACTTCATCCTCGAGGAATCCTCAAGGGGCAGTTATATGAAGTGGAAGTCGGTTCGTAGTTTGAACTTGGCAAGTCATGAAATGTATTTTTTTGAGCGAGTAATGGACACTCGCAGGATCTGGGCTAGAAAAGGGGAAGATAGTATTCGATGGGACGCTGCTCCAAATGGTGTTTATTCGTCCAAAATAGGTTATAATATGTTATCTTCTCATGAACCCTTTTCAACATTACCTCTAAATCTGTGCTGGAACAAGGTTTGCCTACCGAAAGCAGGGATTTTCACATGGGCCACTGCTCAAGGCAGAATTCTAACAGGTGATAGGTTTTCCAAATTAGGTTTTCTAGGCCAAACAAGATGTCCCCTGTGTAAAAAAGCTAAAGAAAATGTGAATCACTTACTTCTGAACTGCGATTTCACATATCAAATGTGGTGCTGGCTATGCACAAAGCTAAAGTGGTCAACTGTTTTTCCCAACACTTTGCTTGATTGCCTAAACTCGTGGCCAAGCAGTGAGCAAAACTCCATCTTTGGAGATCTTTGGAAAATGAGTCCTTCAATTCTTATATGGGAAGTTTGGAAGGAGAGAAACAAACGTTTATTCCAGGATAAAGAACTTTCGATCCCAAGATTACAATGCAAGGTTGAGGCGTGCATTGTTGAACTTTTTAACTCTCAGTTGCTGGTGAAACAGAGGAAATCCTATTTTACCAAATGGGATGCATGGATTATGAAACAATGGTTTGGTATCAAATCTCCTCCTGTGGCATGCTCAGGAAATGCAGCTTCTATGGCACAATGCAAAATGACACAGTGGCTCCCCCCGGAGCCGGGATGGGTCAAATTAAATTTTGATGGTGCTTCAAAAGGGAATCCGGGCCCATCCGGTGCTGGGTGCATTATCAGAACTAACACAGGCTCGGTTCTGGGTAAACTTGCTCAGCCGCTAGCTGATGGCACGAATAACGCTGCTGAGTTTCAGGCTCTTGTGCTCGGACTTAAACTCAGCAAAGAATTAGGAATCAAAAATTTGATTATTGAAGGGGATTCAACATTTGTTATTAATGCTCTAAGAACAAGACAGCTTCACAATTGGAAACTTGGAGTATTTTTGGCGGTAGCAATTGAGTTGCTAGACAGCTTCGAGCAAGTTATGTTAAATCATACTCTAAGGGAAGGTAACACAGATGCTGACCTCCTTTCCAATTTGGGAGTAACTGGACCAGGTTTCAAAATATGTTATATTTAGTATCCTCCAGTGGGCGGATGGGTGGGCTCCCTTCCTGCCCCTCTTTTTGCCACTCGATTTCCTGAGTGGGGTGAGGTGGCTGCGGGACGGTTCGATGTTTGTTGAGTTGGCCTTGCCATAATATTTGACGTCAGCTCTTTGCCGTGGGGAGAAGATGGTGCTTTTAATGTGCTCAGTTCTTGTTTTCCGCGAAGCCTTGGTGTTCGACAAGGAGGATGTTTGGCTTCTCATTCAAGATGTCCATTTTGCGACACGTCGAGTACGACATTCATTGATAAGACTGTTGAATGGCCGGGTGGCGTCTCACTTCACTCAAAGTGATTATGGCTCATAGGCGGATGAACTTCGTCCGTAGCAAATCTTCATGGCTAGGACGGGATGATCGGCCTGCCATTATTCCATCTCATGTGCGGAGGCCAGTCGGATCCTCTCACGGGTCTATTTATGGATCTGTTGATATCTTTTTTGTTGCTCTGTCTTCGTATTTTGGCATAGTTTTTGTTTCTGTGCAGGGTGTGGCTGTCAACATGGAGAGGTCGACAAAGTCAAAATTTACCATTCACATTTCGGCGGAAGGCTTGGAGTGCTTTGGCACAGACACTCTGATCTCTCTGGAGGCTACGGAGAGGCAAATTGCCTTCCGGGATGTCACTGATCAGAGACTAAAGCGTATTCTGTCCGTCGATGATCCGGTGTCGCTGGTTGCGGTTAAAATGATTCTTGGTCAAGAACATCTGCAACGAAGGGAGTATGCTAGGGATAATGCCCAAGTCTCCTCACGATTTCTTGCGGTGCTACTGGACTTGGCGACCCCGAAGAAGGTGGCATTGGAGATGATGGAGCGCTTGTTCCGCGTCGACCTGCTCGGTGGTCTGGAAGAAACCTTGAAGGCGGCCTTCTTAGGCAAAGGCATTCCGCGCCCGGCTGACTTGTCTCTTTTATGGGATACGGAGGAAGCTGTTAAAGTCTACCCTTTTCTCTTAGACCTCAAAGGGCCCGCCCTGTCGAGGCACAGAAAGCTTGCGGAGGTGGCCGTGGAATTTTTAAAAAGAAAATTGAAGATGGTGACGGTCGAGGGAATGGATTGGATAGATGGCTTTGTATGTTTCGCGGAAGTAAATGGTTTTATGTGAAGGGTTGGCCTCTGTGTCTGGTGCTTTCATTTTCGTTGTTATTACTGTCTCTCTTGGTGGTCCTCGGCTCTAAATTTGCAATTTCGTTTTTTCTGGCCGTGGGTCGGCCTGTGACCCCTCTCTTTATTTCTATGGTTTCCGTGGAGGGTCTTTTGGTGTTGGTTATGGGACTGATGCTATCATAAATTTGTGTCTCGGTTGGTTGGTGTTTTGCTCGGCTGTGAGCCATGATAGTTCTCCTGCGATGCAGACGTTTGTAATTTTCCTCTTTTTCAATATATAATCTTATGTGCATATCAAAAAAAAAAATGCAACAACTGGACTAAGTCATCTAGGGTGGCGAATGAATCCAGGGAATGATTTTTTTTGAAATTTTTTAGATTTTTTAAATTGATTTTTATGCTTGTTATGTTTTTAGATGCGGATATAATATGAGTATGTAGAATTCTGGCAATTTTTAATGATATGTAATACAAAAAAATGCTTTAGCTAGATGAGATTTTCACTAATGTAAATTTTCAAACCCTAGGATGCAAATTGAACAATGCAGAATGTAATGCAAGCTATTCCTAGGATGTAAATACACTCTAAATAAAAAATATAATGTTGAAAAAGTCAGTTTCACCAAAATGTGAACAAACTGTAGAAACTAAAAAATGTCCTAAGTCCACGAGCGTCATTTTTCTTGGTCGTTGTCCTTCGATAATTGAATAACTTTAATTATTCAATTAGGTTTGACCACATTCCTCTATTAATTAAATAATTTTTAATTATTTAATTAATTTACTTTCGAATCTTTATTCTATCCTGATCAATTAAATAAACTAATTGCGTCACTAATTTCTCCCTCTTCTTTAATACTTAAATAAATTATTATTTATTTAATTATTTTGTCACCTTTCATCTATAGTTAAATAATTACCATTAATTATTTATCTATTCATGGTCCTTTAATTCTTCTTTAGTTAAATAATTATTAAAATTATTTAACTATCCCATGCCACCTCCCATGTTAAATAATTAATCTAAATTAATTATTTAAGGTCTAATTTTCATCTCTCCATTTAATTAAATTGATAAATTTAATTAAATGCTCCTTTTGTCATTTTCTCTAAATAAATAATTTGGATAAATTATTTATTTACCACTTGTCCATTTCTTCCTCTCTCCATTTTTGAATAAATAATTTAAAAATAAATTATTTATGCACCACCTGGTCAAAGATGCTTTGTCATAATTCCCTGTCATAACATTCATTTCTGTCATAGCCTGCATGTCTTGCATGTCTGTCATAACTGTCAGGCGTCATAGTTTTTCCATGAATGGCATATTTTTGGTGCATCAATTCTGGACCGTTGATCTTGGCATCTTTTCAGAGACTTAATCTCAACCATCCATTTCGTAACCTCCCTCTCATGCATTCCCATCCATTAATCTTGGAATCTTTCTAGAGGATTAATCTCAGCCGTCCATTTGAAGGGTTGTCTATAAAAGCAACCTTCCTTCTCCATTTTCAGCTTAACAGCTAATTGTCTCCAACTTTCTTGCTACCATTTGCAGGTTTTGCACAAGTGCTTCAACAAATCTGAGGGAAAAGTTGCATAACAAGAAGGAGAGCAAGAGAAAGAATCAACCATAATGGGGAGTGCTTTCTTTTATGTTTTGCATTTTTTATTCTCTCCATTATTCGTTTTCTCTTGTTGATGTGGTTTAATAGCTTAGTAGTGTTGGCTATCACTTTTTCTATGCTATTTGATTTCTAACCCCATCTCAAATTTTGTGAACCCAACGTGAAGTAGAGAAATGTGTGTGTTTTTTTGTTTAGTTTTGTTGTTTTGAAGGTTACAGCCAAGAATTCATATAAAATCCCGTCATCTTCTTTTGAGAAAAGAAAAATGGGCACTCATAATATTTAAAAATTATTATCTTAGTTTTTTAGGCCTTTTTCTTATCTTTCCGGAACTTCAAACGGTTTAAAATTTCGTTAAGATTTGATAAAGTTATGGCCGTTTTAGTGATCACAGCTTTTAAAATTTAGTTGTTAAAACCCGAATTTTCTTTTGTTTATAACACTTTTGTCTTGTAGGATTTTGCAAAACGTTTTCTGGGTTTTGAAGGTCTATGTCTTAGCTTTCCATAGATATCTACGGTTTAAAATTTCGTTTAATTTTGAGAAAGTTATCGCTATTTTAGTTTTATGTTTTCATTCAAGTTTTTTTTACTAATCTTTTGTTTGTAGCATGTGGCTTTGGAGTGGGGCTCCCAAAAACTACTTCTTTTGGAGCAACAAAAAAATTGAACTCTTAGTTTTTAGTTTTCTTTGATTTCTTTTTCTTAGTTTAGTTTAGTCTTTTTATTTTTCTAGTTTAGTTATTTACTAACTTTTAGTTTGGTTTTTAATCTCTTGTTCTAACTTAGTTTTTTGTAGCTTTCTCGTTGGTCCAAGACATTTATGAAACTACTAATTTGTGGTTTTTCAGCTCCATTAGTCGAAGACTCCTTTCTCAAACAATGTGTTTGCGATTTCTAGTTTAGAAAACACTTCCATTGGTGCATTAAAATAAACATGTGCTTGATTTTGTCTAACTGTGCTTGAAGGTGGTAGGTGATTATGCTCACCTTGTGAAAACTAGGTAATCAGAAAACTAGACCCACTTTATTTTTTGTAACCTTTAAGACTTAGTAATCGAAGTATCCTCTCCCCTTGCACTTTTGAGCGATCCTAGGTGTAAGAGAAACGATTACTGACTCTAGAACTTGGGCCTGTTCTGGTGGGAAAAAGTACTCACCTCAGGACGACTCAGACCGGTAACACCCTAAACTCGAGGGACTTCCAGTCGGTATATAAAAGTGGATTCTTGGGGAAAGCCCAAGAATTACGCATATGGTTCTGATGAGATGGATCCGAAAGGGGACTCTCGCCACATGGATCATGCCCTACGAACGAAATGCCTTTACTAGACACCTATTATTTTAGAAGCCAACCATTTTTTAGCCGTTTCTTGGTATAGTGTAGGGTACAGTATCATGCCCGAAGACACTCACTCCTAATCCCCTTGAGTAGAGATAGCAATTCTTGGGAAGTGACTACCCAATAATCCGAAGTTGGTGTGCCCGAATGACGTTAAAGAGTCGTGGAGGGGAGCTAGTGCCACCAAACTTCTAAGCTATCTGCTCCCGAGAAGGAAAGGTATTTAGTACCAATCCAGGGTATATCGGTGGGCTATATAAAGTATACAAACCCTTGGCCTATTGGCCTACTAGGATTGTGCTTGTCTCATGTGCGTTTGCATACACCAAAACATCGTGCTTGTCAAGTGTTTTTTGGATTTTCAAACAGTATTCACCACATTCACAAATCTGAACACAAAAAATGGACCTCAAACAAACATCACACCTAATAACTTGCAACACCTTAAAAAAATTCCAAAACCATCAACCAAATATGTCTAACCACTATCCTCCATATTCATCCACAACCTATGAATGAAACCAAAGGATTGAATATCTTGACCATCGTTTGAAAGAGCTTGAAAAACAACTTGAATCCCAACATTTGAATGAAGTGATGCAATCATTTCATAAGCTTTTATCCTCATCCAAAACTACAACATCCAAGTTTAATGTCCATGAATTTCTACAAAGGCTAAATGAGAAACCCAAATCTAAGTCCTCAAACACAAATTATATTGTGCAATCCTACCATGTCCATAATTCAAAATAAACCTCATGAGTTTTCCACCCAAGTTAACGAATCTATTCAACCATCCTCTCCTATCATGCCATCTACATCCAATGATTAATGTCAATCTCTTAGTCCAAAGCATGCTAGCATAGACTTCCTTACACATCAAGATCAAAGCATTCTTTCCACTCCATCCAATGATACCAAAATTCCACAACCCCTTCCAATCTTTGACCAAGATCCCATCTCTCAAGAACCTCACGATGATCCCCTTATCTCTTTTTGTTTCAATCAAGATGATTCCCTTCCATCTCAAGAGAAAATTATCCTCCCAAGTCCTCCTTCCACCTCATCTAATGAATCCATACCATCTCATGATTCCATCATATCCAATGATCAAGATATGCTTTCCACAAAATATCAGGATTCCCTTCCTCGTCAAGATCAAGATATACCTCCATTCAAGGATACCCTTTCATTCCATGATGATGTTCATCCTTCTTATGATCAAGAAATGCCTTTCATACCACTTCGTGATGATTCCATACCTAATAAAGAGCAAGCTACTCCATCTTGTACACCTCTTGATACTTTTTCAAGTCAAGATCAAAGTACCCCATCATCCCCATGTCAAGATCCTATCACCCATCCTAATTCTCCTCCTAATCACAATCCTCCACAAGAGTCTATCACCCCTTTTCAAGCTATCCATGAGCCCCTTGCCTATCAAATGGGTTCTCTCACTTTTATCCAAGGTGGTTTACTCGAAGATCTTGGTATTCGTTCCATATCACAACCACCTCACAATGGACTTGCATCTTGTTTCATAAACAATATATATCCTGTTGGAAAACAAATGTGTCAAAGTATGAACTACAAAGGAAAAGGATTAGGCCTTCATGAACAAGGTATCCTAGAACCCCTTTATATCAAAGAAAATCTATATTATCATAGCCTTGGCTATACACCTCATGCTCAATACATTGGTACCCATCGTAAGTCCAAACTCCATCAAAATAAACCTAAGTATCCTAGTCCGTCAAATCTTCCATCTATCCTTGGCCCTTATCATCCAAACCCTATTTCATCAACCCTTCCATCCATATTGGGGCCCTACATCCCTCCATCTCCTATTCATCAAGAACAACAAAGGCACACACCCTTGATGCCCTCTCAAAATTCTACCTACATTAACCCATCCATAAGACCTCCATATCATTCATCTCCATCCACCCATCCCATTGCTCTTGGAAGAAATTTGGGTGCCAAATGTCAAAAGCTTCCATATCAAAATCCACATGTATCAAAGGATCAACATGTGTCCTTGAAGAGCCATGGAAAAATAAAAGAAAATTTGATCCCGAGTCAAAATAAAAATCTGAAAGGCCACAAAGGCCCATCAAGTCAAAAGCAAAAAATTCAAAGGCCACAAAGGCCCATAAAGAAAAAGAAAGAATCTCAAAGGCCACAAAGGCCCACGAATCAAAAATCAAAGTCAAAAGCTATGTGGATTCCTAAAAGTCTCGTAGAAACAATAAAATCTAAATTGGCATCCAAATTTTCTAATCCAAAAGCTTCCTCTTATCATCCATCTGAAAACCTATCACCTTCCAAATTCATTTTTCCTCCATCACTCCACCACCCTTCAAGGTGTGTGTCGATGTTGTTGATCTTTCCATCCTTTCCATCCTTTTCATCTATCCATCAACAAGCCTTCCAACCGCCTATCCATTATCCAACATCCATCCCCCATTATCCTCCTTTAATCCAAACCTTTGCATAAGTCCTTAGCTTCTTCCATCACACCATTAATCTACCAACGTTTATGAGTCTAATCCTTCTTGCCATGGTTTATTAGAGCACATTTAAAGGGATATTAGCTATGAAACTTGATGCTTGATTCCTCCCTCCATCTCCCTATCATGCATATATTACCTTCCATATCCATATCATGTCTTCTATATTCCTCTTGTACTCTACACTTGGGGGAAAGTTTCATCCATCCTATCATTCATACCCATTATCCTCTTTACGTTCATCCTTTACCTTTCCACCTTTGATCTTGACCAGGTTAAGGATATTCTTGAACATCGTATATCTTATCCTATACACTTTATCCATATCTTTCGTACCATGTCCTTCACAGTATCCATATTCCACCATCCTATCTTAATGCATCCTTTCTTCCCTTCCTTGGTCTTGATGAGGAATAGGAGAAAAGTACTTAGGCATTGTGTCCATATCTTATCAATCTTGACCATCCTATTGATTATCCTTATCTTTGCATTCTTCCATTCCATATCTCCTAACTTATCAAAATCCATGTCCCATTTCCTTCCTTTGTTCTCGATGAGATTAGGGAAAAAATTACAAACACATGCTTTGGATTCCCTTTCATATCCTTATGTGTTACCATTCCATCATAGTTTACATCCTTATCATTTTTTCATGATTAAATTACCTCCAATGTTGGACATCATGTATCTTTGCAACCTTGAATCTTATCATGCAAATCATATTTAAGCCTAGCTGTAAAACATTATCCAATCCTCATATTTTTTGTCAATCAATCATAAACAATCATCAATCTTATCGTAATTAGAGGAATCAGTGATCCTAAGTACTTATCATCATCATGCCTTATGGAATTGATCATTCCTGACATCCAATCAATGAACCATTATCATCTTTTGACAAAAGATATGTTGCTTGTGTGACATGTTTTTGTAGTGAATCTTTCATTTTGATCTATTGTTTATCCATGGTTGCACTAACACTAGTGTGGGGCCTCTAGTTCCTTCAATAAGTCATATCACATTTCATTTCACTCCTTTAAAACTTCAAATAATCCAAAAAAATCATAAAATGTCTTGAAAAATTCAAAAAAATAATAAAATCTCCTAAAAAATTCAAAAAAATCATAAAATGTCCTAAAATAATCCCAAAAAAAAATTATAAAATGTCTTGAAATAATTCAAAAAAATCATAAAATGTCCTAAAATAATCCAAAAAAATCATAAAATGTCCTGAAGAAATCCAAAAAATCAAATATTCCAAAAATCCCAAAAAATTAAAAAATTACAAAAACGGTGACACTTTCAGATCACCACATGGCTTTGAACTTCAACAAAATCAAAACAAGAAAGTGTTGACAATCAAGCAAACATTATAACATATATATCAATCCACCTTTCAAATCCAACCAAACACATAGATTGTAATGAGAATCATTTTTACATTGAAGCAGGACTCTTGTTTGTTTGTTGATCTTTTCTTATTTTATGGTTTTATCTTTGGTTCCATGTCTTTTAGCTTCTTCAGGATGTCTTTGAATAGAGAGGCAAGGATGGGGCATGTTCATTTGTTTGCTATTTGTAGATTGTTTCTTATTCACAGGATGAATCATCTTAGGACATGGTTGTCTAAAACCATCGAGGACCTATGAGTCTAATGCGAATGAGAGCATTTCTTGTCTAATAGTGTCTTCCATGCAATAAATATTCAGGTCATCTAAGGTTATTATACCTAGATGCTTATATTTCATTACTAAATAAAAACACAAACAGTATTCATATTGTCTAGATGTTCATGTTATCTAGACGCTTCTACTAATTTGCGACATAATAAGCCCGATGATGATAAAAAAACTTAAAAGGTACAAGAGGCTTCATCACCTTCATTCTCTTCCATCTTGCATTTCATTTTCTTCATCTTTCTTGTCGTAGAGAAATCAATCAATTGCTTAACTCACTGATATATGTCTCTTGAATCAAATCTCAAATCAATCAACCTGCTTCTTGAAATTTCATGTCCCCTTAATCAATCAGTCAATCCATCATTGTAGCACCTTGTCTTGCGTAAACATAATTCTCAATCAGCTTAATTAGCTCAATCAGCTTCATCAGCTCATCAACTTGGCTATACTGATCATTTCCATCAATTATTCAGTTACGCCCATCAACTTTGCATTTTCATCAAAATGTACATCACCGCTTTGTCACTTGTGCAATATCAGGTATCTAATCACTTTCTAGACATCTATCGAGAGATTAATCTTCTTACAATATGTTTGATCAATCTCTTGAGGGGGCATATCATTCTTATCATAATCCTTACCAAGATATCTTTGGGGCATGTATCAGTTGATCAATATTTTTCTTTGAAACAATGCGACAAGCTGCATTGTCTCAAAGAGGGGCAAAATGTAGACACTCAAAAATGTCCTAAGTCTGCGAGCATCATTTTTTCTTGGTCGTTGTCCTTCGATAATTGAATAACTTTAATTATTCAATTAGGTTTGACCGCATTCCTCTATTAATTAAATAATTTTTAATTATTTAATTAATTCGCTTTCTAATCTTTATTCTATTCTGATCAATTAAATAAACTAATTGCGTCACTAATTTCTCCCTCTTCTTCAATAGTTAAATAAATTATTATTTATTTAATTATTTTATCACCTTTCATCTATAGTTAAATAATTACCTTTAATTATTTATTTATTCATGGTCTTTTAATTCTTCTATAGTTAAATAATTATCCCATGCCACCTCCCCTCTTAAATAATTAATTTAAATTAATTATTTAAGGTCTAATTTTCATCTCTCCATTTAATTAAATTGATAAATTTAATTAAATGCTCCTTTTGTCATTTTCTCTAAATAAATAATTTGGGGTATGTGCAGGATCATGATGGGCCAAAAAGTGGCGATATGATGGGTATGTGGCTGGTGACCTTTTTTTTACCCAAAATTGATGAAACAAAAAGGGTTTTTAAAAGATATTCTCAGCTTTCCACCAATATAAATTATGCTTTACTTTGAATTTAATAAATAATTATTATTCATTTTCTATTTGAATTACGACTAAAATCCTGATTGATAGGCTAATTGAAAAACAACTATAGCTTTAAAATAGTGTCACATTATTTGAATCCAAAATATGTGTCACATTTTATGCTTCGCATACTATAGGATTAAAAAATAATAATTTGAATTTCATGAGGTTTTGACCAAGTTAAGATTAATTAGGACATATGAGTTTTTATATTTTTAAAGTTGTAATAAAAATTCATAATTAATTATTTACTTGGAAAAAATTACAAAAATCGTATCACATCGGGACATGATTCCTCTACTTATATCTAAAATATTGTAAAAATATTATCATTTTATTGTGGTTAGGGTGGTTAGACGGACACCTACTTCTTATTTTTTCCTAAAATTTATGTACTACTACATTGAAATTTCAAATTTTCACCAAATAGATTTTAAAAAACCTAGTAGTTTAGAAACTACATTCAATTTGCTATAGATTCCATTCTTACATATTTTTGAAATAATATAGATAACTTATTCAAATTTTTATGTCAAGTTGTCTAACTCTGATTTTTCTGAATTTTTCGCCACTTAAGGGCTTATTTTTTCCATGATGATCCTGCACATACCCTTTGGATAAATTATTTATTTGCCACTTGTCCATTTCTTCCTCTCTCCATTTTTGAATAAATAATTTACAATTATTTATGCACCACCTGGTCAAAGATGCTTTGTCATAATCCCCTGTCATAACATTCATTTCTGTCATAGCCTGCATGTCTTGCATGTCTGTCATAACTGTTAGGCATCATAGCCGTCGACATCATAGTTTTTCCATGCATGGCATATTTTTGGTGCATCAATTCTGGACCATTGATCTTGGCATCTTTTCTGAGACTTAATCTCAACCATCCATTTCGTAACCTTCCTCTCATGCATTCCCATCCATTGATCTTGGAATCTTTCTAGAGGATTAATCTCAGCTGTCCATTTGAAGGGTTGTCTATAAAAGCAACCTTCCTTCTCCATTTTCAACTTAACAACTAATTGTCTCCAACTTTCTTGCTACTATTTGTAGGTTTTGCACGAGTGTTTCAACAAATTTGAGGGAAAAGTTGCATAACAAGAAGGAGAGCAAGAGAAAGAATCAACCATAATGGGGAGTACTTTCTTTTATGGTTTGCATTTTTTATTCTCTCCATTATTTGTTTTCTCTTGTTAATGTGGTTTAATAGCTTAGTAGTGTTGGCTATCACTTTGTCTATGCTATTTGATTTCTAACCCCATCTCATACAAACAAAATGGGGTCAGTTCTCTTACCCACACCTAAAAGGGGAATGAAGGAAGAGAAATCTAATTTTGCAATGCTCACATTCAAGAACAATTCTGTGAGATTCCAATGCAATAAATATTGAAATTTTGCAAAGGAGATTGTTCTTAAGGTAGGAAAGTGATAAAGAAGATAAAATATGAATGCAAAACTAAGAAAATGCAAAATATTTGAAAACACAATGTGATATGCAGAATGACCTAAGAATGCAAACAAACTATAACAAAAATTAATAAAACTGAAGAGGTGCACTTGGGAACTGGAAAGTGATGGAGAGGAGCTCTGGAATCTTGTATAAATCACTATTGAATCCAACTGGGACACTTACACTAAGCTAGGCGACTTAGTCCTATTTCAGGGAAGTTCTACTGGAACATGTTTCAACCAAAGGGTACTCAAAACTGTAGAAACCACTTTTCAAGCCTAGTAGTGGGACTAATTCACCACTTATGGAAACTTAGTCCACATCTATATTTTGGGAAATTCAAGGATGCAATCTGTAGCTCACGGTCTACACTTCAACTCCTGACAGGTTTTCAGATCTAAATCTAAAGAATCTAGTTTGTAGGTGTTCTCAAAGATTCTTTTAGGGTTTTGACCACTTTGAAAGACTTTAACAAATTGTTGAAACCTTTTCACACCTTACTCTTTGAGAAATCTGCACACAAGCCCTACAAAACACATGCAAAAAGGGGGAAAAGTGTTAAGGGTTAGTGAATAGGGGTTTTCCTTGGTTAAACCCCAGTTTGGTAATTAAACCCTTGAAAATGAAAAGAGATTGATGAATGAACAATATGCAACTATACAAATCAACAAACCCTTGAAGTAGAAATCTAGTATGCAAGTAATGGCTCCAAAGTGCTTGAATACTCTTGTAGACAAAATGCTTGAATTTTAAATCACTTGATTGCTTGATTAGAAAATTAAGGAAGTTGTAGATATCAAGGAGATGAAAAATGAGAGGAAAACCCTATATTTATACATGATTATACAAAATTTCTCAAAAATACTACATCACAGGCCGACCTCAAGGCTTAGAAAATAATATCCCACTAGAATTTTGAAATAATTTTTATTTTTGAGCCAAATGGGACTAAGTCGCCCCTAGTGGCGACTTGGTCCCACTTAGGCATTTTAAGTGGGTGTCAGGAATTAAGGTGTATTAAATGATGTTTAATGGGATTATTCTAAATAATAGACTAAAGTAGGGCCTGCAAGTGTATGATGGGGCCATTTAAACATAAGAAAGGGTCAATTTATTGATGACAAGCCTAGAAAAGCATGAAAGTTTGTTACAACACTTTACAACACTTTGAATAAGGCTTGGTAAGTTATAAAAATAGGTTATTTAAGTGAATTATATTAAAAAGGTCCTAGAAATGTGTGAAAATGTATTACAACACTTTACAACACTTAAATAAGTCACCACTTGAATTCTTGTAATTTTCTAGGGCCCAAGACCTAATGTGAATGTGTTGACCACATTGCAACATTAAATTAAGACACAACTAAGCCAAAGTCACAAGGAGGACCTAAACGAGAAAAAAAAAGTAATAGGGTTACTATTTTAGTGTCCACAGTCATTAACAGTTCTAAGAGTTATTGAAAATCTTTGAAGAATTAATGCATTGATTAAACAATTGGAAGGCTCCTTAATAATACAAGCATTGACGAGTCTAAAGAAGGATTTTAAAAACTAATAATCCTTTGTCACTATGTGTGAAACATATTCTTCTTGTTGGACATGAGTAGGTAACACAATCATGTATGAAGACTAATGGTCGAGGGTTACTCTAAACGCTATGTGGGCAATATTCAAATCGATGACTTCAACACATTTGATGCATTTTATTGAATTCATTTATGCAGGTTCCAGAGCTTATAATGACGCTAAAAATATTGATCAAATGTGTCCAAGCATGTGTCGAATACTATGAAAAAGGGGAATTCACTCTACTTTCAGTCTAATATGCAATCTACAGAAGTAGATCAATGTGTAATTTATGGTGTTTCAAAAACCAACATAACATTAGATACACCACTATCAAAGTTAAAAAGAGGTAGCATGCAAATTGCTTTACTCTCGAGTTCCATTTATGCATCGACTAATCTTTAGATGGAAAATGAAATTCTAATGAATTAATGGAGTATAATAGATCCACAAAGATAAACATGCCTATGTTCCTGTACAAGTGAAGGCTATTGACCGTGGCCTTGACATAGAGTTGTCGGTTGCATCTCGAGTAGATATATTTGAAAGGGATATTATATGTTCCTATATACAGTTCAAGATATGGTGATCTATGCCCTATTTTGATCAGAATTCCTTGCAATTGAGTTCCTAAACCACTACCTTTCTCTGATACAGTGATGGAAACACAAATTTTAAATGTATTTGTTGAAGATTACATTCGAGAGTTTAAGAAAATGTAATTGGCAACCCGTGCAACAATGGGAGTTTTGGAGGAATGCCACCAAGGAATAGTGCTCATCATGTTTATTCCTGCTCATGTCAAATGAGGCTTATGTTTGGATATCCAAGGTAATGACTGTTATCAGCATCTTCGTTGAAACAAAACATTGGGGTGTTTGTGATAATGGCATAAGTGAGTTTAGATGGTTGGATTATGCATGATATTCTTGCCTTAGTTTTATATTTTCATCATCCCAATGTGTGGGGTAAGCCATGAAAAATAAGATATACTACACAGGAAAATATGCATTCGGGTGTCAAATATTCAAAATGGAAATTCGGTAAGAAATAGCACTTAAAAATCCTAACAAAACTAAGTGATTGAAAGGTATGAATACATCAACAACACTAGTTACATAATGTTAGAGAAAGAGGATGATGTTGAAAAACCGAAATCCAAGGAATGGGAAATGATTGCGGGTTTTGGAAAGTAAAGATAAGTAACATAAACTGAGAATTTTAATGCTCATGATGAAGTTGCTTGAGAGCAAATGAAATGGTATATCTGTGTTTAATTGTTGAGCTTAATTCAAAAATACTATTCATCGATCCCTTGAAGATCATTTTCGAAGTTATGATTTATCTCAAATAAACTTCAATGTGGCAATCGAAGGGAGTAGAAAGGTTAGAAAATCATGATACAAAGCTTTGGTTGGATCATACACAAGTATGGAAATAATTGAGGCTTTCTATTTTGCATGTGATAAATAATTTGGAAAGATGGCCAAGAAAAGTAAACAGAAAAGCTTCGAAGAATGAAAAATCAAAATGCGATGAAGAAATTAATGTCTCTTCATTTTTCACGATACCCATAGGAGATGGAAATGAGATTAAAATTGTTGAATAGTTTCTTGGAAACATGTAAATGAACTAATGCACGAGAGCCTTAAGGAACTACCAAATGGAGAATAATTGGAAACATTTTTCCAAATGAAATAAAAATTGCAATTTAATTTCAAGAAACGGTTACTAACGGTGGGAGTGATAATATAAAGGAGTTTTTCTCATTTGAAAAGGGATCTCTTTCTACAGTTGTTCAATAGGGGGAGAGGGAAGATTATTTTCTTTTTAGTCATAATCTTTTATACAGAAATATTTTGAGTTTGTGCACTCAGTATTTGCATCAGAGGAATTAAGGAGGCATTAAATTTGTGTGTTTATTTGTATTTCTTTTGATTGCAAACTTCGTTTGCATTCTTTGTAATCTTACTTTGATGTTCCTTCTGATATATCGGATTTTCTATGTGTTTAACACAAAATCTTTTAGTTCTAATTAACGCATTTACTGAAAAGTGGTCATGATCCTCTCTTTTAGCTCTCATTTGTGGATATGGAGTAAATGATATTTATGTCTTTTGCTTTCATTCCCTCTTTATTCATCTTATCCATTGCATTTGTGTCATTTTTATGCAAAGATGTTAGTGTAGCCTTTGCTGCTTTTGAGTTAAAAGTATTCAATAGTGCCTTAAAGACCTTAGTAGGTCAAGCTTAGAGGACAGGACTAGAATTGAAGCCTCCGGTAGTTTTGGGGGATTAGGTGAGAAAGGGAAGAGCACTATCATTCCCCTTGTTGAAATTAAACAAGAAGTTGTATAGGAGTGAATTTGCACCCCTTGTGCAAATTCCCATTTTGTGCTTCTCCACATTAGAAAACCAAGTTTGGAGGATTAATTACACCTAATCCCATTGCTTTCATTCCACTTCACTCCTATTTTGAGCATCAGTGGGGGAATTTTTGTTGGGGATGCCCGCACGGTGCATAGATGTTCGCACAGTGCGCTTACGTCCCTGGTAGATTCTTGCGACTAAACCTGCAGAGGCATTACACTTCTCATTAGCAGTTGACTTGTACCACCCCCTTCGGTTGGCCAACCTAAATATGGTCATTTTCTTCATCTCTCCTTCAAATTCCCTCCTTCTACATGCATTTCAACTTCTTCCAAGCTTTGAGATCAACTTCTTCACACTCTTCTTGCATTCCCAACACTTCTAGCAACACTTTTGCACTCCTTGGAAGCAACAACTTCACTCCATCACTTCAGTAGAGAAAGTTTGGAACAACACCATTGCAACAAAGGCTCGAGTACTCTCATTCTCTCCTCCATTAGCCTTGAGTGCTTTTGGTGGAGGTGGTAAGCTTCCCATTCCTCTCCTCTATTACTTGGTTGAATAGGAACATTTACTATTTGGTAGTGTTTTAGTATTCTTCATTACATTACTTTCTTTATCATACTTTCCTTCTTGGTTGTCCATGGAGGTGGAAACACCTAAACGGGGGTCTAACTAAGGTAGACCCCTATAAAACCACCTAACAATTCCCTCCTCTTTGTGTGTAGGTGAACGTGCTTTTGTGAGCTAGTTGGCGAATCAATTTATTTGTGAGATCATTCTTTCCACCCTAACTCTTGTATTTTTACTTTATCATATTAGAGAGTATATTTTTTACTTAATAGTGTTGTTTTGGCCCTTTAGTAGTGGTTAGCTACGTCGTTAGCTTGTTTTCCTAGGTTTGACCTTGTCTCTTTAGTTTTCTGGTCATACAGATGCCCGCACACTTGAGAGATGCCAGTGCACCGTGTTATCATCCCAGGACCGTGCTTCCTTCCTCTCGTAGAGAGCTTTGTGATGCATAGTGTTGAACCCAAAAATTGGCTCACCTAGCCCCGTTCTGTATTTCAGGTCTGTTGAGTGATTGAAGGACCTCACATTCCTCATTATTCTTGTCCTACATTTCCTAACTCCCCATTAAGTTGAGGTAAGTTAGGGTAGCCTTCCACTCTTAGCCCTCCGTGACCTGGGGCAACATGGTTGGTCCCCCTCTCTTACATTTTTGGTGAACCCGATGTGAACCAACGTTTGTTCATCCATTGGTGTTGAGACCTCCCACATATACTCTATGATCATTGTATTCCTGAGTGTTGTGAAGGTTTATGAGCATCACAACCCAATCTACAACTTTTGAGTATATCGTTAGGAGAAGTGTATGACAACTCCTGATGGAAAGGATGAAGGTCACTACTTGTTTCTCTACAGGCCTTCTCTTTGGTCCCACCATTAGTGTGGCCACACAAGAGCATTTATCAAGGGGAGAATTAAGATTCTCTAATGAGACCGATCATGTCCCCACTCCTCCTGCGTCCCCCACACCATCATTGGTGGATGAGTATGAGGCTATTCAAATCCATTTGAAATATGTCTCCACCCTTTGGAAAGGGTTGGGTACTTTGGAAAATCATTTGGAAAGAAACTCGAAGATGGCTAGGGCCACTCAGACCATTAGTGAACTAAAGTACATGATTGGAGAAGATCAAACAGGCTTAGAACTCCTAGCTAGTCTTACTAGTGTAATAGAAATATGTACTCCTTTGAACACTCCTAATGTTATGCGAGGAGCCACTTTTGAGGATTATGAAGGAAAGTTATGAGTATCAATGCCTCCCACGTCTGTCTACATGGCCGATGCGGTCCCTTCTATCACCATCCTTTCTATCTCCAAAAAACCTAAAATCGTGAAAGTAAGCAAGGTCCCCTTGGGCTTTAGCTTTGCCCCTCCTATCACCTCTATTGGTGGAGGCTTTGGTAGCAATGGTGGATTTTTCAATGGAGGTGGTGCTGGTGGAACTGGTTCTGGCGGAGGTCATAGTGGTGGCTCCAAAAGTGATGGTGGTTCCGGCGAAGGACCTACTGGTGGCGGTGGCTCTAGTAGTGGTTTTGGTAGAGGTCACACCGATGGCGGTTCTAGAGACGGCTTTGGCAGTGGTTCTGGAGGAGGTTCCTCTGGACCTCTATCTTTTGATGACCCTATTCTAAACACCCTTCTTCAAAATATAGGTAAGATGTAAAGCTAGTTGGTGAGTCTTTCCCAAGCCTTTGCCCAACCTATCTTTCAACCCTTCTTCTGGCATAGCCCATTGTCTATTGCTATCCTGAACACTCCCTTCCTGCAAGCAATGTAAATCCCTAAATTTGAAAAATATGGCCGTAAAGGGGATTCGTAGATGCATGTGTCTACTTTTAACGCCCTGTGCACTGATTTCTTCCTCCATGATGCCTTAATGGCAAAACTGTTTCCTTGATCGCTCAAGGATACAACACTAGAATGGTATTGTTCCTTGCCTAACAATTCTATTTTCTCATTTGAACAACATGTAAATCAATTCCTTAGACAAGTTCAAGCTAATATCGGGCCGAAGATGACCATCTCAGATCTCGTCCGATGTAAACAAGGAGACAACAAAAAAATGATTGATTTCATAGCGCACTATCAAATGCTCCTTTGAAAAATCTCATATCAGTTGCCTAATTCTGACGTACAAAAGGTATTCATAGGGAACTTACAAAGGCCTTGCCAAGATAATTTTTCCCTTATGAAGTACCCTTCTTTCACGCATTTCTGTGCAACCTTACGAGAGTACCAATAGATGGTTGTTCAATTCACACGATCCTCCTCACACCCCCGTTCTGAGGGAAAATCTATCATATCAATCTCTGGGAAAGGTAAGGCTATTATGAATGTAGTAGTCGCTATTGATGAAAATGGCCTTAGACAGCCAAAAGTTCACAAAGTTATTAGAATCTTATTCTTCTATCTTACAGAAGTTGTTGAGGGATAAGATCGTAATGTTTCCTAGTCCTAAGCCTCTGAAGGAACCTTACCATAATTGGTATGATGGGAGCACTTATTTTCAGTACCATCGAGTTAATGGACATGATACCAAATGTTGTATGTGGTTGCATCATGAGATACAGGACTGCATCAAGGACGGTACCATTCATCTTGATGGGAATAAATAAAATTCTAACAAGTCAATGGCAAAAGCTAATGGTGAATTGCAGATATATACAGACCCATTTCCATCACATTTTGCTACTATGACTATGGATCCCACTGATTCTATTACTCAACGCGAGGCCTATGTCAATATGGTCATAGTGACGTGTATTGCTCTACCTGCACCCAATTCACCGGACATAACATTCATATCACAAGATTTTCCCTTAAATAACAAGCCATCACCTCTTTACATTCCCACTCACCTAAATGATAACATTGTGATAGGAGTCTTCGTCGACCCCGTGAGCCATGTGAATGTTATCATAGAGGAAATATTAGTATTGAATTCATTATAGAGGGAAGAATATGAAGAAAAGAAATCTACCATCTATACGCACGATGGTATGTGTCTCAAACCATACGGTTCGATAACTTTGTCTGTCCTAGTTGGACCTAGGGCTGTTGACATGGGTTTTTATGTTATTTCAGAGTCATTTATTTAGGCTAAAGCTAGACATACCTTGGCTAGTTTCCATGAATGGAATCACCTCCGTTGTTCATAAATGTTTAAAATTTTCCCACAAAGGTGTTGTGCATGTAGTGCATGATATTGGATACCAGCCCTTGGTGTCCCATGGTGGATATCTGCTGGATCACTTTTGGCCCACCCCAGTCGGTCCACTTCCTCCAAGAATGAACCTACTTTACAAGAATTATGTAAAGTATAAGACTAGGGGCAAGGGACAACCAAAACTGACCCTTCTTATGATACAATAGTCGATTGCCTCTTTTTCCCAAGGGGAGAAGGAGAAGTCTGTACTGACCGCTCCTCCTTCCCAGAAAGGAGAGGAGAAGTCCACGCCAACTCCCTCTCCTTCTTGTAAAGGAAAAGAGAAGGCTTCCTTTACCCAAACTGCCTCATCCTCTCCCCTTTCTTGGGAGGAGTATTGGATGAGTCGGCCCGGTGGCTATCCGTTAAGTTTGATGAACCTCCTTGGCGTAGGCCCAAGCTTAGGATCTTAGATCTCCCTAATGAATACCCTAGACCATGGTATTACTTATATGGAAGAAAGAAAGGTTCCTGAAGGGAATTCGATCTGTGGCCTCCTACTACCCTTGCTTCCAAAGCAGTGAATGGGAAGAGGCCTGCTACTAAGGCACTTGAACTGACTCCCCTCACTCCTCCTCGACCTACTCCTACTCCCATTTAGGAATCTGTTCCTCTATCGGAGATGCCCATAGTGGATGTTCCCATGGTTAACCAAGAGCTTTCTATTCCTTCATAGCCTCCAACCTCCAACTCAAAGAGTCGTAGAAACCTTCTTGTGCGCGAGCGCAAGCACTAGAAAAAGGCTCTTCTAGTTGAATAGGCTACCTCGCAAAGGAAGGAGGAAGAGACTACTTCCCCTACTTCAAGGCCTCCCATGGTGTCTTCCTCTCCCCTTCCTTCTAGTCCCATGTTGCTTTCGGCTTTCGTTGCAAGTACGAATGTGCCTAACCCAAAGGGGGTATAGGTGTTCATCGCTCCTTTGGTGGAGACACCTTTGCTGATGTTCATTTCAGATATCTAGCCTTTCTCAAAGCCCGTCGATATGATTAATACCTTGGTTGTATCCATTTTGGTTCTCTCTTCCTCTTCCTTCGTGCCTCTAGCCTCATCTGTGGGGAGGTTGTATCCTCTAATGAAGCAAAAGGTGGAGTGTGGTCCTTCTAGCAGTGGACATAAGAGGATCCCACCTTCTTCACAAGGTGGTCCTATGCTGACTTGTTCTATCCTAGTGACAAAACCAGCCTCGACTTCCCTTGAGTTTGTCACTGCTTTCAAGTCATTCAATGAGCCTAGCGGTGAATCTTAGGCACAACATGCCCCATACACTAAATTTAAATGCGGTGCTCCTGTAGGGTGCATGTTTAACTCCATGGATGACTTTTCGGCCTTGTTAGTGATCTTCGAGAAGTCACTGACCCTAGTTCCACAAGAGCTTAGTGGAGAGGACCTCTCAGGGCCTGCTTCCTTATCCCTTATTGTGAGAGGGACAAATGCTCCTCCTCTTAACATCCCACCACTGCATGCTCATCCTCCTTCCCCCTATATTGATTTAGAGTGGAAAGTAGACGACCTCTTGGTCGATCAGTGTTAGAAGGAGGCCTCTTCTTTATCTCATGTGTGTGTGTGTTTTGTGATGTGTTCCCCTATGATTATGCTATGTGTGCCTGGATGACCCTTGTCACCCTTGTTGGTGCTTGGATACAGGCATGATTTTTTTGCTATAAACCTTCCTCTATTTGTATCATCATTCTTCCATGTTTGTGCTTGATTTTTGATAAATTGGGGATGATGCAAAGCATTGGGGGAATTTAGGCTTCCCTTCCATGTTGAACCAATTTTTTATTTTTACTTTGTTTTCTATGCATTCTTCCTAATCTAGTTGGGGATTGATGATCTTTCACCTTGCATGCTACGTTACCTATTATTTATATGAGCATGGAAAAATTTGACCACACTAAACTAGATCCCCCTATGTCCATTGTTTTTGTTTTCTCTTTTACTCTCTCTTTATCTTTCTCTTCTTTGATTGAGTTGTCCCTCTCATGTGTGATAATGCCTTCCCTCAACATTTTGATTTTCAGAAAATGCATTCATTACCAACGAATCTTTTCTCAAAAATCTTCTCAAATCTTCCTTCAAAATCGTATTCTCAACTTGGAACCCTAACAGAACTTATTTCCTTGATCATGGGTTCGTAAAGAAAGGCATTTAAAAACTTCCTTCAAAGCAGGAACAACTTTGACCTTCCCCTCGCATAGGGGCATATTCTTCTTTTCGAATTCCTTGATAAAATGAATATCTTTCAAAAGGATCCCTTGATGATGGATCAATTTGAGAAAGAAAATATCTACTTTCGGACTATGTGTCCCTTGAGTGGACCCCTTCTTCATGATGGGTTCCCAAGGGAGCCCTCTAAAAGTCTTCCAAACTTTCGATGATCTACACGACTATCTGCTTACTTGCCTATGTGGAGGCTTCCTGACTTTCCAGAGTCCACTTTCCTAGGTTTCCTCCATGTGAGAGATCTTGGGTGATATCTCCCTTCAAGACTAAGAGCTTGTAGGGCACTTCCTTTGAGCTTCCTCCATGTGTGATCCCACAATATTGGTTTACAATTTTTGGGCAAACTAGATAGTAACATGATTTTTTCTAACTAAATCTTCACTTTCAAACCATGAGGAATTTGAAGATGATGCAAACTAGTGATTTTTGAAATTTTGTTTGTAGATTCTAAATATATATATATATTTTTTTTGTTGGAATTAGATTGCACTTCCTTTTCCATCTCCTTTGAAAACTAAGTTTCTTAGTAAACTACCATTTTTTAGAAAGTGGCTCATGGTATAACCCATAACTTTTTTTCCATGAAGGATAAAATTTTATTTTTTTCGAATTTAGATTTGTATGTATGATATATAGTGTTTCCAATTGGTTTTATAGTGTTTTATTGAATATTTTTTTCCTTAATCAAGTTTTGAAGTCAAATAATTACAATTAGGACATATCTGAGACTATATAACATAACCTTTTTGTATATGAAATTCAAAAAAAAATTGTTGGATCAAGGACTTCAATACTTGGTACATTGATATTTTTCAAAAAAATTAATAATCTTCTATTTTTCCACGTAATGCGAGACAAAGAAGCTTGATTTTTAGGTGAAAACCACCATTCACAAGAAATAAAAAATAAATATAATAATAAAATTAAATTTATTTAAAATTATACTTTTTGGGAAGCTTATAATAAGGACTACATACTTACAAAAAATAAATTTTAAATGAATTCATTTGATCCTCCAAGAGGTAAATCACAATTAGTTTTTTATCAACATTTTGATAGCTATAAAGGAGACTCTGTTATAGGTATGGTTTAAAACTAACGGGGTTCTATCCAAGGGGCTTTGATCTAAGGTAGTTTGATCAAACCCTCTTCAATTGGAATGCTTTAAATTGAAATTTTTAAGGCTTAAATCATTATATTTTCTAAAAATATGCGATTTCAACAAAAATCAAAATCTCCTAGAAATTGTAAACCAACTTTGTGAGATTACAATGTAGGGCACTTCCTCCATGCGAGAGATCTTGGGGGTGGCTCCCCTATAGGTCTGTGCCTGAAGGGAAATTTATTGGGTTTCCTCCATGCGAGAGATCTTGGGGGATACCTTCCCTGCAGGTTTGAAGGTCTATAGGGCACTTTCCTTGGGTATTCTTCATTCGAGAGATCTTGGAGAATACCTTCCCTATAGTTCTGTTGGTCTGTAGGGTGCTTTCCTGGATTCCTACATGTGAGAGATCTTGGGGGACGCTTCCTAGGTATCCTCCATGTGAGATTTCTTGGGGGACACCTTCCTTTTAGGTCTGTGGGCCTGTGAGACACTTATTTCACAAGGCTTCCTTCATGTGATAGATCTTGGGGGTTGTCTCCTTGCAGGTTTGTGAGCCCGTGAGATGCTTTCTTTCTTTAAAGCTTCATAGTTCTTAGAATCTATGAAGTCCTTCGCTTTCCTTGCACCTTCAAGTATCAAATTGTGGTTTTCTTCCTTGATGGTTCAAGTATACATTTCTAACCTTATTCATTCTTCGATCTACTTTATCAAAGCACTCATCAATACTCATGCTCATTAAATTGGGGGAAAAATGTATAGGAGTGAATTTGCACCCCTTGTGCAAATTCCCCTTTTTCCCTTCTCCACATTAGAAAACCAAGTTTAGAAGCTTAATTACACTTAAGCTCGTTGTTTTCATTCCACTTGGTGCTTGTTTTCAGTGTTAGTGGGGGAATTTTCTGTCGGGGACACCTACACGATGCGTAGACATCCGCGTGGTGCTCTTATGTCCCTGGAAGATTCCTATGGCTAACCCTACAGAGGTGTTACACTTCTCATTAGTAGTCAACTTCTAATGCCCCCTTCAGTCGACCGACCCAAATATGGTTATTTTCTTCATCTCTCCTTCAAATTCTCTCCTTCTACATGCATTTCAACTTCTTCCAAGCTTTGAGATCAACTTCTTCACACTCCTCTTGCATTCCAAGCACTTCTAGCAACACTTTTGCACTCCTTGGTAGCAACAACTTCACTCCATCACTTTAGTAGAGCAAGTTTGGGACAACACCATTACAGCAGAGGCTCGAGTACTCTCATTCTCTCCTACATTATCCTTGAGAGCTTTTGGTGGAGGTGGTAAGCTTCCCATTCCTCTCCTCTATTACTTGGTTGAGTAAGCAAATTTACTATTTGGTAGTGTTTTAGTGTTCTTCATTACATTACTTTATTTATCATACTTGCTTTCTTGGTTTTACGTGGAGGTGGAAACATCTAAATGAGGATCTGATGAAGGCAAGCCCCTATATAGCCACCCAAAAATTTTCCTCCTCTTTATGTGTAGGTGAACGTTCTTTTGGGAGCTAGCTGACAAATGAATTTCTTTGTGAGATCATTCTTGCCACCCTAACTCTTGCATTTTGACTTTATCATATTAGAGAATATTTTTTTTACTTAATAGCATTGTTTTGGCCCTTTAGTAGTGGTTAGCTGGGCCATTATCTTGTTTTCCTAGGTTTAACCTTGTCTCTTTAGTTGTCTAGTTGTATGGTCGCCCGCACACTTGAGAGACGCCAGTGTGTCGTGTTGTCGTCCCAAGACTGCACTTCCATCCCAGGGCAGAGAGCTTCTTAAGGCATAGTGTTGAATCTGAAAACTAGCTCGCCAAGCCCCGTTCTATATTTCAGGTCTCCAA